>OY748314.1:974938-1245409 GCA_963556515.1 Nudaria mundana
CGCCGCTACCCCACACCGGTTACCACCCGGAGCGGCGATCCCACATCAGGATTATGCGCAACATGTGGGGCAGCCTCCTGGGGTGGTTGGTCCCAGGCGGGCCCCATGACTGTGATGCGGGCGGCCGCGGCAACGCCGTTGCTAAGGGTCTCCCTGGCCGGCGAATCGACCCACACCACCCACACTAGACTCAGTTTCGCCCCCACTGGTCCCATGCCTGCTGCACCATACATCGCCCCGGGCCCGGCGGTGCAGCTGTTGAACCCCTAATGCAACTCAGCCTGGGTTGGGTTACTTGGGGGGCTTTAGCACAGCTGCACGGTGGTACCCCCCCGGCCCAACACTGTTGTACCACCTGGTACCCATGTAGGGGTCGAAGCCACTCCATAGGTACCATAAATTAACGAGCCTCGTCCGTTGATCAGCAGGTGCGCCACTAGCAGGTGAGGTCGCTGGGGCCCTAAAGATGTTGGTAGAGCCCCTTTGCACCCAACAAATACTATCAAAATAAAAACCAGTTTTTATTTTATTCACGTTTAAATAGAAATTTCAATTAAAATATTACCCATTCACATATTCAAAATGATGATAAACTGAAGAAATAAATATTAATGATTTAAGGTATCAATATAAAAACCATAATACACTTCTTATGAGACGTACGACGGGGTCGGATGTGAATAATGGCGAACGGAGGGAAGGCATTCTGGCTATGGCGACGACATGAGAGAGATTGGGCGTTTTCACATTGCACGATATCGTGACGATATCGCCACGATAAATTAACTTCTTACCTTAAAGTTAGTGCTGCTACTTACGATATCGTCAGGATATTATAGACGATATCGTGTGTGGTGTATGAGTGGTCTAATTAATTAGAATAGAGAATACTTGATAATTATTAACGTCATTTATTTCACTTGAAAACTGGAATCACAGTAGAACATGATAGAACATAATCGAATACAACTTGTACCATAGATCACTTCCTAGAGGAGTGACCTTAGATTCTATGTGTATGATAAGTACAGATTAAATAATATATCTACTATCGTGTGTCATTGGGCGTTTTTACATTGTCCGATATCGTGACGATATCGATTTCGTACACGATATCGAAGTAGTAGCAGTAATTTAAGGTAAAAATGTAAATTTGACGATATCGTCACGATATTGTGGACGATATCTTGTCTTTTAGAGTTCCTAAACGTCGCGAAGGATCTGCCGTAGTAAACCTTTCTTTGTCATACCCCGAAGTCGCACAAGTTACGCAGAAAATGCCTTCATGAGACGTGCTTGCAGGTTATACATCGATAGATTGTTAAGCGTGTATTTATTTGGTAAATCTCTTGGACATCTAAAAAAATTAACTGTACAGTGTCTATCTGAGTAGGAAATCTATATTGATCTGATTCTAATTCTATTTTTTCTAATTTTGTCAGATTGTAGCTTCATTTTAGGTGTAATTTTAGGTGTAATGTTGTAATTTAGAACTTAAAATTTGCAAATTTGTTTTTTTTTATGTAGTTTGTTCTAAAATAGAGAAAACTGTAAGTCTACAATTATATGAAGGTTCTGTAAAACTGGTTATTTATATGACTGTTTGTTTCTAAAAAAATTAAATAAAAAAATAAAGAAATCGTCACGATATCGTGCAATGTTAAAAAAGCCTATTGGGTTAACGGATCGGAATGATGAAATGAAATGAAATGATTTATTTATTTGTATAGGTCACTAAATGGCTCTTACAAACGTCAGTAAGTACTTAAAATAAAAAATGTCATTGCTTCTATATTTACATGTACTGCCAGATTCGCAAACCAATAAGTAAAACCGAGAGAAAGAACCTGGCAATAAAACTCTCGGTCACTCTTTTTCAATAATTTACTCATTTACATATTTTCTTAAGACTAAATGTGGACGAATGTACATTTGATGTATATTGACAATTGATGTATATTATATTGCAGGATTGAAATATAATATATATTCTTGTGAAGTTCTGTCTATATTATTTACGGGAGTGGGTTGCCAACTCCTTGGTAGGTAGGTATAGGCTCGGCCGGGTGCCACTGGGTATTCTCTCAGTGTTTACCGGAGGCGCTCAGCAATGGACGTAGGTGAGGATTAAAAAAATAAAAATAAAAAAGGTTGGTATAGGCTCCATTAAGTGTCGACAAACGAATGCATCAACTACGCTACCCACCCATTGAAACCTACTTACACAAAGTCTGTAGAGAGCTACGATATCCTTCAGTGCAACATTCTACTTGTCTTTGTATCCCTGTAATGTAATCCCGTGGGATAAAACTGTTCTACAACAGTCATTGACATTGGCAAGTTATCGATGAATATATTTTTAACAAAAATAAACCAACTTCAACCGTAAAATAAAAAGTTGGGATATGTAAAGTTCTCTTCAATACAAATTAATCAAACCCAAACACAACGTAACTGCTGTAAATCGTTGAAGAGTTCCCTCGACTGGCTTTCGGCTCCCTCATCAGATCGACTCCAAACCTTCAATAAATGATAAGTAGTCTTTTATAACACCTAATGAAAAAAATAACTAACGCACACACATTTACAATTTTTTAAGGTTCCCTCGAATTCTCTGTGATCTGACCAATCAGATCCTGATTCCTTTATAATGGGCCCCTCACTGGGTACCCCCTTCGAAATATCTCCTTTCCAACAAAAAAAAAGTTCATAAACGACGAAGTTATCCGCGAACAAACATAAAATAAAAATATACGGTCGAATTAACAAGGAAGAAATAAGAAGAATCGTACCGTTGAGAAGAGTTTAAAATATAAAATAATATACACAATTTAAAAAATAAAACTTACTTAAAAGACACGTACCTACTCACTACAACACCTTTTGAAAAATATTTTTCGTCATAATCCAATTAGGCACATTCATTAAAATTGAGCGGGAAAGTTACAAGTTAAAAAAAGTCACTGACACCAACTTTTTAATCATCACACTTTATCAAAGCAAAAAAGGACTTTCTTAATTTCAAAAATCGAATACCAAGAGAACTTTAAAGATTTTTTTTATAAATAACAACCGCGCGTTTACTTTTTTTTTATTCGACGTGTTTCCCACGCAATACGCGATCACGAACTGACCTTTTTGGTTAACCCTCCTTCCAATATCGAGGGGTGGTTTAATCATATTATAATGGGGCTTTAAAATCCCTGACAAATTGAACTTCACGGAATTTATTCAGCTTTGTTTTACGTGAACAGATTTTTTTGGAATCATTTAATTGAATTAGGAATTATGATAAGAACCCGAGGGCGAAGAAAAAAAATTGGAGTGTCACCAAACTTATTGACCTGTCTTTCATTTTTTGTCCCCATACACGATGTAACCATTTGGTGTTCGCAACCATCATCATTCACCGAGCCTTTTCCCAACTCAGTTGGGGTCGGCTCTCCAGTCTAACTGCGATTCGGCAGAACTTCGATATTTTCCGTGAAGCGACTGCCATCTGACCTTCACAACCCATGGGCGATATCGAAGTTCTGTAGTTAGACCGGTCGGATTTTTGATTTAGGGCTCCAACTACCCCTAACGACTGCCATAGATGTTAGTATGACAACTGGGACCGACGGCTTAACGTGCTCTCCGAGGCACAGAGGGGTCTCAATGTCTTAAGATGGTGCTCGCAACCATCATTTGTCAAAAATGATGGTTGTACCTCATACGAATAGTTATGCTACCAAACATGGTACCATTGACGGTGCAACCGTTTGGAACACATGGCCATAGATAATACACATTATGCATAGCTTCACCATAGAGTAAAAAGGATAGTTCCCCGAAATTTCTTTCACTTAAACTCCGAATGAAATACATTTCATGCTTATATCCCGCAAGGGTAGGCAGAGGTGCATTACACATCCACAATTTGCCAGTATTTTTAGTCCTACGTAATAGGGGGTAAGCCTATTGCCGTCACCGGGCACACGTAATAATGGGTTATGTCCAAAACGGCCGAATGAATTTCTAAAAAGTCTCGGCGTCACGGACGTAAAACTGAAATGTATTAAATAAATTTACAAAGTTATCTGTGGATTTCAACTGATCTCAACTGCATAATTTATAGTTATCTGTGGATCTCAATCTATTTGGAAATCCAAAATGTTTCGATACCTAACCATCAAAAATGGGATATTGGCCTGTCAATTTTGACAAATGATGGTTGCGAAAACCAAATGGTTTCATCGTCACTGCCAGTACTTGTGTCAGTACTTGTGTAGTGTCAGTACTTTTAAGCCATTTCTATTTTTTGTTGTTTTGTTCCACATATTAAACTAGTGGTTCTGTGAACCGTAGACTTCGGGAGCGGCTTTATTTATTCTTTTTCTTCTTCAATTTTCTTTATTACTCTTTCATTTGTCATCCAATCCAAAAAATATCATTCAAATGTTATTGATTGTAAGCAAGGAGTGTGTGTGTAAAGTTTCATGCAAATCGGTTGATAAATACGGCCTCAAACATGATCTGACAGAACCCGTAGATGGGTACAGACGAAAGAAATTCTCCCCAGTCTGCAAGTTAAAACGGAGCCTTCGGTCCGTTTCTGGGCTGTAGGTATTTTTAATTGTTTGTTCTATTATTTGATATTATTTATAGGTTATCTACCTATTTTAAAGAACTATTATATACTATTATTTACGTTACCTCTTATTCGCGTCCAGTTTGTGTACTATAAAGTACATCTATAATCTGAAACAAAGAATATTAAATAATTAATAAATTATGTCAGGACAAAATTGTATACAGCGCCATCTAGTATCAAACTAAGCAAAGCTGCAGTTTCTTTTAGTGCCGACAATCGAAAGCATAAATATTATAGGATCTAGAGTTAAATATAAAGGTCTGACTTTATTATTACCTACGATGTTTAAAAGTAACGTTTTTCTAGAAAAATCTAGTTAAAAGTGTCCTTAAAAATCTTATTTACTAGACAACGGGCGACGCGTGGTGTTTACATTGCATTTATTAGTCTTTGATTACTTACACCCATAACGCTAGACGGCGTATCATTGCCAGTCTGCTCCGGCTTTCGGTTCCACAGCTCTCTTATCCAAGACGATGGGGAAATCGATCGTACAGTGAAGCACAGAATTGACGCAGGGTGGATGAAATGGCGGCAGGTCAAAGCCACTATATGCGACCCCCAATTTCCTCCGAAACTTAAGGGGAAAATTTACAAGACTGTCGTCAGACCTGCCGTCCTGTATGGACTGTCATGTTTGGCTGTAAAAGCGACGGATAAAAGACTGCATGTAGATGTGTGGTGTAACAAGGAGGGATAGAGTAAGGAACGAGTATATTTTTTATTAGTTTAGAATATCCAAGCGTACATGGTTTTTATGGAGGACTTCGATAATAAAATAAAAAATAGCACTTGTGTCGTTATAAATGCGACTTCAAAGACAAAACATTTTGGGGATTTAATTTTTGAAAAAATTATCATAACATAGTTTAAAATACAAACCACCCGTTCTCTCAGATCTTTAAAAGTATGCAACGAATTGTGATGTGGTTTTCACCAATGGATAGAGTGGTTCTCGAGGAAGGTTTTTGTATAATTTGACAAGCGGGCGAAGCCGCGGGGTCCGCGATTAAAATACTAAATACTCTCCCCTATGTCCATTGAAGGGCTTCCCAGCCAAGGTACGCACTCTGAAGTATTCCCTGTGGCAAATAAGTATGTAAATAGCCGCGCAAGATGACAATGGGATTGGCGGCCATGTTGGTGACGTCATAGTGACGTAGATTAACTTACAATACAGTTTAGTTATCCGTACTGTTCAGCAATTGATGACGTCACGGAGCGGTTATTGTGACAAGGTTCTATCCCACTCACATCATGTGCGGCTTGTAGGTATATAATCTAATGTAAATAATACAGTCCGAGACGCCCAGTACTTTAATTGGTTGTGCCATAGCGGCTGACACGTAATATTTTGTTGCCTTTAATCAACATTTCATCACAGGGCAAAGGGTTAAATTTTTTTCTGCTTCTTTTTATTGAGCGAAGCGAGCCGAAGGCGAGCGGAGCTCTCAACGGGTGACTCAAATTACGATTTATGTTAAATTGTTTCTCGGCGAATACTCGGCCGATTTCGGATGTTCTTGCACTCATCAAAAGCTTACAGAATTACCCAGGTTCTTACGAAGCCAGAATTTTGAATTTCGATCAAATAAAAATAATTTAATTGATAGTAAAAATTCCCATAGCGTAATGACAAAAAATACTTTGACAGAGTTATATCGCTTTGAATCAAAACTCGCTTCGCTCAAATATATGCTGCAGCGTAACGGTACGTTTCGCGACTGCGGCGACCTAGTTAAATTCATTCGCCATTTTGGACATAACCCATTATAAATGTGCCCGGTGACGGCAATAGGCTTGGCCCCTATTACGTGGGACTAAAACCCCTTCGGGGATATAGGCGTGATATGTATGGGTGTAAATAATACAATGGCGTCTGTGACCAGCTGAATAATTGTATTCCAAATACAGAATTCTAGCGCTTTACTACCACGCTGATCCAACCAATATTAACGTTTGAATTTGGAAAATCACCCTTTTTCCATTGGTGTATGTTTCATAGTCGTTCGTCGTAGTGAACTAATAAATCGTCTGATAGAAAAAAGCGCTGACAACAGACCGCGCGGATAAGAAAAGTAAGTTCTATTTTCAAAGATTTCAATGTTTTAAAATGGCCGCAAAGAATCTCTTGTATAATATATAATAATGACGTTTGATCTGCTAAAACTGCTTTAAAATAACTTAACATCTCTATTGGGATAGAGACGCAGTTATTTTTTTTACACACAGACTTTTACTTAAATAAAAGTCTGTGTGTAATTTTAAATTATCAGCTTTTTACTCAATGCATACGATAGGATACACGATACTGACATACAAAATGTAATTTGTAAAACTTTTGTCTGTTAGACCATCACGATTTTTTTTAACCATCATTTTCTGAAAAAAGACAACGAAACTATAAGGGTTCCGAGACTTGAACTATGGAGCCCTAAAACCTTCCCGTTATTCCTTTCTGTTTTCACGTAGTTTTCCAGTTCAGATGCAAATAATTAAAAGAACATTAAATGTACTTCTATAGAAAGAGGTTGCATTCAAATTTTATAAAACTAAATTTAAAAGGAAATCAGCCCAACACTTCAAATGCTGGCGGAATGCTAAATAGAACTGTGCTTTAATTAAAAAGTTTAATGTCAATTGACAGATAGTAATGTCAGTGAATACCAAAGTTTATTTTTAAAGCTTGCCAACGGCCGCGGATTTGTCTATGTGATTTTGTTTCTTCAGTTTCAATAGGATAAACTTTGTATGTTTTCATCACTTCTATTCAAAAAGTGACGTTTTGTTCCTACATAAGTGCGCCTAAAGTAGCATTTTTTTTTGTTTAAAGACTTTTTAGCGGGTATTAATGAAATTCGAATTTGGAACCTAAATCTTTCATGGGAAGTAATCCTTTCAAAAAAAAAGAACAAAACACCCGAATTTTTTCTTCGCTACGCTAGTATGTACTTTTCCTTTTTTTAATAGAAGGCGATGAAAAGTAATATTTAAGCCTCGAGAGTAAAATTATTTTTTTCAGGCTACGTACTTTGAATCCCCCGGTACGCTCAAGATTCTACTTTAGAAACCCTCGCTGCGCTCGTGATTCTACTCGTACTTTGGAATCGTTCGCTTCACTCTGAATTCAAAATAGCGCCTTCGACAATAATAATATTATTTTACACCTATTCCACAATATCTGGAACCGCAAGCGTGTCGAATAAAATGGCTTATATCATAGCTCAGTTGGTCAGAGCACTCCTCCTGTTAGGGAAAGGCCGTGGGTTCGAGTCCCGCCGATAACATCAGTTTTTGTGATCTATTTATAATTTCTTTCTTAATATTTTAAGAATAGTTTAAGCAAACTCATTGCAAAGGTTAAGCAACATCGACTCAGGCCGGTCTTAGGATGGGTGACCATTTCTTGAGACATTGAGACCCCTCCGTGCCTCGGAGAGCACGTTAAGCCGTCGGTCCCGGTTGTCATACTAACATCTATGGCAGTCGTTAGGGGTAGTTGGAGCCCTAAATCAAAAATCCTCGCGGTCTAACTACAGAACTTCGATATCGCCCATGGGTTGTGAAGGTCAGATGGCAGTCGCTTCACGGAAAATATCGAAGTTCAGCCGAATCGCAGTTAGACTGGAAAGCCGACCCAAACTGAGTTGGGAAAAGGCTCGGTGAATGAAGTTTAAGCAAACTCATTGCTTTAAATACAATAATATATGGATTTGGTAAGGATTCATCTAAAAATTCAGTGTTTAAATATCATTGTAACACGATACACTGGTACCGTTAGTTCGGTATACTGCGGTAGGAGGATCCAACGCTAACCTTAATAGCGCGATGTATAAATTATATGAAGCAAAAATTCGATGTTGTCGGTAGTGGTCATCGTAGCTCAGTTGGTCAGAGCACTCCCCCTGTTAGGGAAAGGCCGTGAGTTCGAGTCCCGCCGATGACATCAGTTTTTGTGATCTATTCATAATTTCTTTCTTAATATTTTAAGAATAGTTTAAGCAAACTCATTGCTTTAAATACAAAAATAAAATGGGTTATCTACTAGGTATGCAATGCATGCTACTAATTGCAAATGTTGAGCGGAGCAAATTTTCTTAATTTTTTTTATGCTCTATTTTCATGATTTCAGATATATGCACTCCCGGGTATGATGTCAACCAGCATGCCAAATTTGGTCAAAATCGGTCGAGCCGTTTCGGAGGAGTTGGCACACAAACGATTTACACTTGTCGTCTAAGATAGAGCTTCGCTTCGCTCCGCTCAACCAGATATAGTAGGTAAAATACTACTTAACTGTTTGTTACTGTCAAAAATAGTAAACTATTACCCATTTGTGTATATTATGAATGTAAAAGTATAAGCTATTTTACGTATAAAATAAACATGTCGGCACCTTAAGGGCGCCGTCGCACCCTAACCTATAGTTGGTGCATGCGCGGATCCGCAGTGGTGGGCAGTATGAGCATACCCACCATCTTCGTTGAAAAAGTCACGTCACATTTTCACGGTATTGATAATAATTCTGGATTTGGAAATTATCTATAGTTCAAAAAAAGTATAACTCGTGTTTCGTGTTGTTCGTGTTCGTGGTGTGTTGTATTCAGTACACGTTACATTGTGTAGTTCAAACACAAAATTGACAGTTTTGATAGTGAATTTTGTACGTTAATTTATTGGTTTTTGCTACGTTGAACTGTACACTAAACAAAATCTTGGTCAAAGCGTCATTTGATTTGTAAACAATTTCTTTGTTTACTTATAATATCGATCAGTTCATATTCCGACTCACACTTGGCTGATTTTCGACTGGCCATGCCCACAACCTTTTTCGAGGTCTGGATCCGCTCCTGAGTTGGTGCAGTAGTTTGGTTCAATATTGGTAATTCGAAGTTAAAGCCAAGCCTGAACGCACATTTGAATCCAATGTTCCGCGGCGTGAGCTAAAATAATTATGTAGATAACTAACTAATACGTGCACCTACATTGCGTGTTTCGAACCAATAAATACTTGCTCAGCACATACAAGATGGCCGCTCTCGCTGTGGAGGGAAAATTTGCGTGATAGCTGCAGAATTTACAGCTACTAGAACGGAGTTTACTTGAAATAAAGATTAGTCTATGTGTCGGGAACCATAGGTCGCCTTTTAGAAATGCACAATAACAAGGATAAAATAACTCTGAATAGTTTTAGGTAAGAACTTACAAATATTTACGTATTTTTTGGAATAGCTAAAACATCTCTGTAAACAAAACTGTTTGAATACTCGTATATTCATTACTGTTCGGTAACTTTTATGTAGCGCAAGCAACAGAATGTTTCATTGCTGCATGGCTTTGTAGATCGATAAATGGACAATCAAACAATAAAAGCATTTTTCAATTCGAACCTATACAAAGATTAGTTTACAATCAAAAAATACCTCAATCCGTCAGTTAGTCCACTGATAATACCTATACAATTATATAAAGGCAACGAAACTAGCTTTCATAATATCACTGTAATCTCGAATAATATTTTTACTTCCTTATTCTTTTAAAAATCAGCTTTCCACAAAAAGAATTAGAAAATAAATAAACAAGATTTGCAAGACCAAATGATATTGCAGTTCCAATAATACTTGAGAACCACTGACTGTGAATAGAACACTGCAAAAGAAATGCTGGAAAGTTCCAGAAAATACTTGGAACAATAAATAAAGTTAAATTTACCAAGATATCTGGCTTCTTTACGGTTGAAATGAGTTATTCGGACGGCGGGTTTTGTAATTTAGTAAGTTTATTACTTAGCTCTCTACTTCAAACTTGAGAAGTTTTTGAATGCATTTTAACAAAAGAATTTATAAGAAAAATGTTTCTACGTCTTCTTCTTTTTTTTTTTAAATGTGGCTCATCGATGATTTCGCCAATGTCAAGGTAATGCTTGATTAGTTGATAGTCCCGCACAGGAGAACTAGTTTTTCCTAACTAGCTCCAGGTGTAGGACAAGAAACGTTGTTCGGTATGTGAGTGTCTGGAACCCGATTTTTACGGAGCGCCAGAGGTAACCTAAAAAGCCACCAGCAACGCGCTCAGCAAACATCAACTCCAGAAAAAAACAGTTTAAATTTATTTCGTTTCGTCAAAATAGTTTTTATGCCAATTGTCAAAAGAGATTGGTAAATATACGTTCTAAAACCTTATAAAAAAATTACCTACTATAAGCCTACTATATGTAAGAACTATTCGCTATTCTGTGCTTTTTCTAAGTAGACTGGAGTGTTAGCGGTGTGACGCCCTATTTAAATAATAATACGTTTTAAAGTTGAATAACTCAGAAACGGATACTTACATCTAAAAACTGTTTTAGCAACCTCTTAATGTTTTTAAAATACCTATCTAATGATACCCCACATTATCGGGTAGATACAAGGAAACAACCATCCCCACAACATTACGTGTAGGGGAGAATTTTAAATTGACCGAGCGAGCGAAACTTCTATATTTCGAGATTGGACAATTTTGCTTTCATCCATCTGTCTGTCGGTATGCGTGTTCCGAGCTAGCAGCCACAGTTTTCATCCGATCTTCACGAAACTTGGCACAAGTGTTCCTAGATTTAATACAAATTTTTCATCATGCGCTTTTTTGGATTGAGGAGAAAATGGGGTAAATATCGTCAAATAACGTTTTCATCACTCATGCTCTGAAAGTGTTGAAAGTGATACATTTCGGCCGGAAAAGTAAAAAAAAATTAAGCACATCTTGAGGCGACGCCGACGGCAAAAGCGCATACAGCCAAAGTTCGATTAAGTCAATACAACATTCTGGTATTTTCAAAACTCAAATTCAATTCAAAACTCAGTATTTTCAATTCAATTCAATTCAATACACTTTATTGTGCACAACATGTAGAACATACAAAAAGGAGATTTCACTTCTTGGAGAGTACAAATGGTGGCCTGATCGCTAAAAGAGATCTCTTCCAGACAACCTTTGGATGGATAGCGAGTTTAAGAAATTAAAAGGGGTAGTGTACAACTATCACTCTAAGGAGAGAAAAGAATAAAGCTTAGTAAAGAAAGAAATAAAGATAGGACTAAATAGAATCAGAAAATAAACTAATATAGTTAATGTTTATTAATAATGAATCAAAAAGAAGATAATAAAAGTACTGATACAATTATACATACATACAGACAGACCATACACATAATTCATATAAGTAAAAATACACAGATATATAATATGTGCGTAAAAAAGATACTGAAAATATTAAAAAAGTGAAGACTATTTTGTATGCAAAAATATAACTAATGACAAGGCGGTATGATCAAAAGACTTGCTTGCCCTGAAAAAAGTGCGAATGAAAAACAAAAATGAAAAAAAGGCGGGACGTACACAATACTTGGAACGTGATCAATCTCTATTGTTTTGTTATAATTTTTTTATTTGACTTTTATTTGTTATCCTCGTATTCGAAATGAAAAATATCTCGTCAGAAATGGGATGCTTTCATCCCTTTTTTAATTTTAATTCCGTTGCCGGGCGTCTCTGGTTACATGCAGAACGTATTTCCAGTAGCGCCCGGCTATTTTCATCCCTTGGTTAACAATCTACTATTTAATGGTTTTCAGAGGGGGAGGGGGTATCCTCCCAAAAAAGATTTTAATGTTCGTGAGGTCTACAGTTCGACGATAAGGCGACCACTAGTTATTTTATTGTAGCCTTTTATCCACGTGATAAATAAAAACTTACAGGATAAGCATTTGAGTTTGTGAACAGCAAAATTGCATTTAAGTGCATCCACTTAAAGCAAGCATTTTAGCTTAGCTGGATTAACTATAGTGGTTTTAATTATCTAGAGAATTAACAAAACCTAGATTGCAAGAGTTATTATAAAATCTTTAAAAAAAAACTATAATTTGGGGTTTAGACACTCGTCTCGCGGTTCGCCTCGGGTCGTTTCGACGAGACGTTCGTACACGAGTGCGCTCATAAACTGTCTTTTACACATTCGTGAACATTCGTGCCATCATAATTTTTAGGGTCCCGTAACAAAACGGTAAAATCGGAGCCCTTTTACTAAGACTCCGCTTTCCGTTCGGTCCGTCTGTCACCAGGCTGTATCTTATGAGCCGAGATAGTTAGAAAGTTAAAACTTTCACAAACTATGTATTTCTGATGCCTCTATACTAAAAATCAGAATATCCTACTAATATTATAAACGCGAAAGTTTGTGAGTATGTAAGTATGTAAGTATGTATGTATGGATGGATGGATGTTTGTTACTCTTTCACGTAAAAACTACTGAATGGATTTTAATGTTTATAAAGATATTGTGTGAATTGTTCAAAATATGACGCGGCGCGACGGGAACGGGAAAAAATCCAAATTACCACGCGGACGAAGTCGCGGGCGACCACTAGTAATACATATATGAGGCATTTTGGCTCGGAGGGCTTTGTGCGAGAGTGCGACTCGCTCTTGACCGGATTTTTTTTTTGTCCATACTGAATCAACACGAGTGTCCAGCTAGTTCGAGTTGACCACGAATCCCTTGGACTCGTGTCCCAAAGACCGCCACCGAGGCGAGCGGCGAGCGTATATGTTCGCACGAATGTGTAAACGCGCTATTAAAAGTTTTACAATCATTCAGTTTTATCAGCAATTAGGCTCAATAACGCAAAGTTAATATCACAACAAATAAAGTATAAAAAAATTGTGTGTAAGTACAAAAAAAGTATTTAAAAAATACACGTCAGAAATTGACATAGCATCGACTTCGGACTACCGAAATGGGACCAAATAGTTGTCGGAATGGGGACCAAATTGAAATGGGACCAAATAGTTGTCGGAATGGGACCAAATAGTTGTCGGAATGGGACAAAAATGAAATGGGACCAAATAGTTGTCGGAATGGGAACAAATTGGAATGGGACCAAATAGTTGTCGGAATGGGACCAAATTTAAATGGGGCCAAATAGTTGTCGGAATGGGACCAAATTGAAATGGGACCAAATAGTTGTTCGGAATGAGGCCAAATAGTGGTCGGAATGGGACCAAATTGAAATGGGACCACATGAAAAGTAGAAGCTTCCATTTAAAAACAAAAATTTCAAAATCGGTTTACAAACATAAAAGAAAACACAGTCGAATTGAGATATTTTCCAGGAGATATCCATTGTAACCATCATAAGGCTCAATGGCGCAAAGTTGATGCAACGACAAATTATTTTATAGTATATAAGTTATATTTATATAGTTATAGTATATAAGTTTATAGTTATATAGTTTATAAGAGAACGTTGTGGTATGTCAGAAGATGTAGTAACCAAGGTGGAAAAAGGGATGCTTAGATGGTTCGGACATGTAGAGAGGATGGATGACAGTAGATTGACAAAACAGATACATGAAGCGAGTGTGAATGGACAAGCTATTAAGGGTCGACCAAGGCGAACATACTGCGACCAAATCGCAGATATCCTAAATAAAGGCCAGGTTAAAAGTACCAGTAACCGGCGAGCATGCATGAAGACATTAATGAAAGTTGAGCAAGCGAAAGAAGTATGCCAGGATCGTAGCAGGTGGAAATCCGTGGTCTCTGCCTACCCCACTGGGAGAGAGGCGTGATGTTATGTATGTATGTATATAAGTTAAGTTTTTAAAAAATAAATGAGCGTGTCTCGCCATCAAACGTCAAAGTTTGCCGAGGTACCTATATTAGTGTTAAAAATTCATTGTAACTTTGTAAATGGATTAAAAAAAAAATAAACAAAAACCGGCTAAGTTCAAGTCGGACTCGCACACACCGTGTTCCGTACCAAAACGGAAAAAAAATCACGTTTGTGGTAAGGGAGCCCCCTTAAAAATGTATTATATTCTGTTTTATAGTATTTTGCTGTTATAGAGGCAACAGAAATACATCATCTGGGAAAATTTCAACTTACTAACTATCACGGTTCATGAGATACAGCGCAAGACAGACGGACGGACAGCGAAGTCTCAGTAATAGGGTCCCCGTTTTACCATTTGGGTACGAAACCCTAGAAATAAAGATTTCACAAAATGGCGACAGACTTCTCAGGTAAATAAACAATGGCGGACTTCGACCGACTAAATTTAAACATTAAAACAACATGATTATTAAACAAAAGTTGTTGAAAACTCATCAAAAAGTGTTTAAATATGTTAATGTGGGGAGGTTTTCCTCCCAAAACTTAAAATACGTTTGAAAATGTAACTTTATGCCGTAATCCGTACGAGAGTGCGGAGAATACTAAATATTTGACAAGAGATTTCAAAGTTTTATTTTAAATAGATCCTTTGTTGCATTCGTCGTTGCCTTTAATCGATCTATTGACTCAAATATGTACTTACTAATATTATGACAGACACATATCACGCCTATATCCCCGAAGGGGTAGGCAGAGGTGCTTTACACACCCACAATTTGCCAGCATTTAAGTCCCACGTAATAGGGGTCAAGCCTATTGCCGTCACCGGGCACATTTATAATGGGTTTTGTCCAAAATGGCCGAATGAATTTAATAAAAAGTAGCAGCTATATTGTTATTTTGTAAAAAAATTGAATCCCATGCCTTGCGATGAAATGTTGATGAAAGGCAACAAAATCTTACGTGCCAGCCGCTGTGGAACCGACAATTAAAGTCCTGGACGTCTCAGACTGATATTATAACATGGCATAAAACTAAGTCGCCACGTTCCCTATGTATGCTTAGATCTTTAAAACTACGCAACGGATTTTGATACGGTTTTCACCAATAGATATAGTGGTTCTCGAGGAAGGAAGGAAGATTATTATTTATTATTATTTATTATTAGTTCTATAGGCTACTTTATACCCCGGTACTTGGTCCCCGTGGGAATTAAGAACGAGAAACCTATGTCACGTGGCCTTTCCGGGATAGTCACCCGCCGTACTTACAAAAGCAGGCTAGAAAGGTCGAGATTCACTCACTGACGCGGGATTCTCATCCCGACCAAACACCCCGGAGAGGCCACAAAGTCCGCCGGGCGCCACTGGAAATACCAGAGACGCCCAGTAATGTACGCAAGAGCGGCCGCGCTTGGCGAACCTAAAAAAAAAACGTGTCGTTTCCGGCCGAGCGAAGCTCAATCTTAGGCGACTCATGTATTTCGTTTGTCCGCATACTCCTCGTAAACGCCTGAACCGATCTCCTTCAAACTTACCACAGTGATAACGTGTGGCGTGAGGGTGAGTTAGAACAAAAAAAATGAAAATCGGACATACCATCGAGGAATAATCACCGAAAAACACTTCGCTCAGTTTTTTGCAACAGCAGCATGCATTGCATACCTAGTTTTAAGCACTTTGTCAGCGTAGTAAATATACATATTTATGCAAAGTTTCATGTTTCTAGCACTAACCGTTTGGGAGGAAAGCCGACGACAAACGTCTGGTACTAGTCTCGGAAACCTTTTAGTTTCGTCATATCCATCTATGACGAAACTAAAAGGTTTCCGAGACTTTTACTACGGGTCCCTAAAAAGACGTCACGACACAAAACTTGACTTCCAAATTACCTGAATGAGACCAAATAATTGTTGGAATGGGGCCAAATTGAAATGGGACGTAGACTTGGGAAGTAGTAGCTTTTAATTAAAAAGTGTCAAAATTGATTTACCCAGTAACAAACATAAAAAAACTATTTACAGTGAAATTGAGAACCTCCGATACGATAATTTCCTGGTTTCCTTATAATGGAAAATATCTCCTTTCCAACAATAAAAAAAGTATTAAAATCGGTTCATAACCGCGAAGTTATAAGCGAACAAACGAAAAAAAAAAATACTGTCAAGTTCCCGCCTTTTTTATTTTTTTTGCTATCTGGTAACCTTCGCAGTCAACAATGACGCGGAAGATTTTTTAAATTACATTTTGGAATGTAAATATTTTTTGTATATAACTATGTGAATTGTTATTCTTATTGTAAAAAAAGGTTTTTATGCTTTCTTTAAATTGGTTATTAAACAATAGGTACTTACTACACAGAAGTAAGTACCCAATATAAATGATTAATCAGCACTTTGAACTTTTAATACAACCGTCTGTAATTCACCCAATACGTCGTATAACAATAACAGTTTGGACTTTGAGTAATGACTCCCTATTGAAGTATAAATTGTGTGAAGCCATCCGTCCAATGGAGAACCAATCATTTATCAAGATTCATACCCCATTTCTATCACATTTGACCATTATTGGGAAGAAAAAATATCATATTCAACTTAATATGATTGCTAGGTTTTATTTTATTCAATACTAGCAACCCGCCCATGCTTCGCACGGGTGCAATGTAGACTATGTAGCATGTCAGTCTTAAAATTCAAATATCTCAATGCAAATTTGCATTGGTTGAATGATTGTCTTTATCTATGGTAGAATTATTGTCTTTATCTGTGGTCTTAGAATTGTGGAATTAGATTCGTCTTTGAATTTCAATGCCAAACAATGTTCAATCACTACTGACATGCTATCAATTGATACTATCGATTGTCCTTGTAAGGAATCGATGGATCGTATAATTCATGGCAGAATTTTCTTTATTTACCCACGAATTAGTTCTGGCTCTCTGTAATAGATGCCTACCCCTATCCTGGCTGAGGCGAGCCTCAAGCTCGGCAGACGATTCTCTGGCTCTCCGAACACTATGACTTTCCCGCTCTTGACTGCAGCGAGCCTCACGCTCAACTGAGGATTTTCTTACTCCTTCAGCTCTATATCTAGCCCGAAGCTGGCTGAGCCGAGCCTCACATTCCCTTGACGAATTTTCGTCTCTAGCTGAACGTACTCATTGGACATTCCCTGTACTACGACCTATGTTTGAACGACGACGTCTTTCAGATATGACTTTATACCTATGCTATTCAGTTCTTTTTTGAACTTAAATACCTACATTACTTTAAACCGCTTTTTGGCTATAATTCTATTGTTTTATTCTAATTCCTATCCAACCAAGGTACCTACTATGAATTTCGAAAAACATGTCGAATGAATTGAATGAATGAAAATGAATTTTTAATGAAAAAGCCTATGATATAACCTATTAATCTGTAATATCTTCGAAAATATTCATTTAAATTACATGCTGTAAAGGGCCATATATATCTATATTAAAAGCAAAATGTATTTAAGGTACTTAATTGGATAAGGATTTATGCTGTATTGCTTAAAATCTCTGTGTGTTCACTGCCGTCATTGGCCACAGCCCGGCTGCGTCGCCGCGCTCGTATTCTTTTTCCATCACGAGATATCTCTTAAGTCATTCGTCCAAATTATATGGTTTGAATGGCAATTTTGATCTACATTAAATGCACAACGTATGTAAAGTATTCAATTAGATAAGGAATAATATTGCATTGGTAAAAATAGCTTGGCAAATGACACATTATTTTTTTTGTCATTTATAAAAGATAAAAATGGTTACTGTGCGTTATCCTTAAGAGATAGACATATGCTATTGCAAACTTTTTTGTAGACCTTTCTATGGTGTACAATACTGTAGTACATTATTTTGATCTGTCTCGTAGGGTTTCGTTAGCGTTTGCAATGAAAGCGCAAAAAAATGTGTTTATTTACGACATTACATTAGAAACCTCTAAAATAATCGGTATTACTCTAGTATGTTTTACATGTATTTTACATTAAAACCTTTCTGTTGAATCACTCTATCTATTAAAAAAAACCGCATCAAAATCCGTTGCGTAGTTTTAAAGGTCTAAGCATACATAGGGACAGACAGACAGGAAAAGCGACTTTGTTTTATACTATGTAAAGATTATCACGCCATTTTTTTCTTTTTTTTTTAATTCCGCGAAGCAAGGTCGCGGCCTCTAACGTCCGTTACCGGGCGTCACTGGTTCACACGTAGAAGGTATTTCCAGTGGCGCCCAAGTGGTATTATCACGCCCATATCGGGCCGAGGTGCTATACACGCCCACTCTTTACAAGTAATTTTGTTGGTTTCATGCTTAGATGAACTATGTTTCATGTTATAATTGGCAAGCCAATTATCGTTGCCGGGATTTAAAAAGGAAATGATAACAACTCTGTAATTTTAACTAAAATTTCATCGGCCAGGACAAATATTACATACGATTAATAGTGTCAAAAATTGACATAACAACCTACTTTAAATTACCAAAATGGGGCCAAATAGTTGTCGGAATGGGACCAAATTGAAGATATGAGGTAACAAACATAAATAAAAAATAAAAAATCTGTCGAATTGAGAACATCCTCCTTTTTTGGAAGTCGGTAGAAAAAAATGACTAACAATTAAATTTGACAACTAGTATCAATCCTGGCGTACCCAAGGCGCAATCTTCTTTTTTTAAAAACTTGGCTCCATCGATATTCTTCGATGATTTCGTCAATTGTCAAGGTAATGCTTGATTAGTTGATAGTCCCGCACAGAAGAACTAGTTATTCCTAACTAGCTCCAGGTGCAGGACAAAAAACGTTGTTCAGTATGTGAGTGTCTGGAAACCCGATTGTTGCGGAGCGCCAGAGGTAACCTAAAAGGCCACCAACCACGCGCTCAGCAAGAATCGAACTCCATGCGCAATCTTAAAAAAAAAACACCACAACAAAGTCAGCGTGTGCTGTCATGTCTGACGTCTTACGACAAATGTAGGTTTTTAAATATTTTTCTTAGGAATTAGTTCCGCGCATTCCGACATTTTAAGTATCCACGGTTTTAAGTAAAAACGGCACGCGTATTAAAACTTAATTAAAATACTAATATACAACATAAGAGTTCACTAAAATACCTACGTAAAAACAGTTTTACTTTTACCTATTTATAATCATAATGTTACGCTTGGAAATAAAAAAAGTTAAGTATGCAATGTAAAAGACAGAAGTACTATTTGTTTGTTGAATTTTGGTTACGCCGATATCCCTGAAGGGGGAGGCAGAGGTGCAATACACACTTACACCTAACCCAGTACATTTGTTGCTCATGAAACAGTGACGTCATGCGCTATAATTGCTGTTTAGGATAAAATGGCGGATTGCAATATTTTTGTCTTTTATATTATTGAAAATCTTATTAATCTCAAATTTTCAAAGTAAATCAATGTTTTAAATCCATTTTTCATTTTCTCCTAAAATTATAGAATATTTGATACTGTCGTCACGCCTGCTGTCATAGACACGAAGAGCAGTACGGAAAAATTGCTCACGTCATTCCTCATATAGTTAATTGGACGTATTCTCATTAAACTCATTTAATTTTATTGATTAATTTCTATAATATTTCTTACACATTCATGACTGCGATGACATCACCTCGCCCGGACGGCCCTCGAGTATGATACAATTTTTTTTTTATCTAAAGGCTGGAGGTCTATGACCATTTGTCCCAAAGTAAGCTGATATTAGTTTGTGTTATGAGATCTAGATGACTGATATAGAACATACTTCCATCATCCACTGAACCTTTTCCTTGGGGTCAGGTTTTTTTTAATTTGGTGATTCAGTTCTAATGAAACCTACTTCTATTAATTGTGACTATATAAATTGTTGGTAATTGGCAACAACGACATGAGCCATTTTTCAGTAGGTACGTACTAATCTTCGTGTCTATGTATTGAAAGTCTTGGCCTAAAATATTCGAAATTGTTATGAAAGTGTACCATTATACAGATTACTTTACAAGTATGTAAATATAATACAAGTTTAGCACTTAACAATATCAACATAGTGAAGATAATTAAATCAAAATCCATCCAACTTTCTTGATTAATATTATAATATACAAAACTAACATGGCCGCCTATGTAATTTACTCTGACAACACAGTTAATCCCGCCAAAACAAACTGACATGTTACTACACAGATTATATTAATTCCTATATTATCTGTGTTGTTGACATAATATGTAGATAAACAACAACAAACATCGTTACATAAAGGTCCCCATTCACGATGTAACCATTTGGTTTTCGCAACCATCATTAATTGTCAGAAATGATGGTTGCACCTGTAATGTTTATTATTTTTGATGTTAGGATGTCAAAGGATAGAAATAAAGTATTCATTTAAGCCACTATATTTTTATTGTAAGAACCTTCTAAGATAATATAGGGGAACTGAGGGTTCCCCTCTGCAAGGATTTAATGTACTTTTAGCCTAGGATACAATTTAGGTCTATTCTAGGTGCTATGTTATTCAGTAATACAGGGTATATGGTTGGTGCGCTTGGTCAGTAACGATAGTGTATCTTTATGAAGATACCGTGGTAATTAAGGGTAATAGGTTAAGGGATTTTATAAGATACTTTCCCGGTGAAATACGCCACTCCTGCAAGCCGGCAGACACCGTCTCTGTTCCGGTCTCTGCCCACTCCAGGCAGAAGGAAGCTGGGTTCTCACCCAGGTAGTATGGTAGTACCGTAAGCCTCCGGTAACAGGAGTTAAAGACTTATTCCATGCATTATGGCCACTGTTATTATCTAAGCGCCTACCACGTCGTACATATTATGTGTACATACCTTTCGGAGGCGAATATCCAAGCTTCACCCGATTAAATCCAGCTAACACATGCAAAGCATGCATGCGTATCGTGTAAGTCGGTCTCTAGCCAATCCTGGCCAGATCAGGCAAAGATTCCTGTTTAAATTTAGTGAGACAACTCCAGACACGTGTGCGTTCAAACTCAAACCTGTAAGGAACGAGAACCCACTGTCAAAATATACAGTACATACGCTAACTCACGCTAGCACAACAACATTTTATCTAAAACTTACCAAACTTCGAAATAAATTACAATAAATTTAATTGTAATATAAATATGTGATGCGAGCGTAGCTCGCTTGTATAAAATGGCTGTCACACAAGTCACGTGGTCCAGCGTCCAATCAGGAGAAAGCCAGTGTTGCCGCTTTATTATGCAAATTTCAACCAACTAAAATGGAATACTGCCACTACAAAAATTACAACATTACAACACCCCCCCAACCACGCAAGAATTCACGTAGGGAATTCGATCCGACGCCCACGTCGGTACTTAAATTAAGGACCTAAAACAAGGAGAAAACAACAACAATACAGCACTAAACACTGTAAAACAAAAATTAGGAATAGGAAAATCCTAAGCAGATAAGTAAAGATGAAGGAAATAACTAGGGTGACTTGTCCTTGGCATCATGGTCCCTATAAGGAGCCACGCATCGAGGCCTACGAACTAATTCACACGAACTAACCTAACATGTTAACTTAACCTAATACACAAACAAAAAAAAAATCTGAAGAGAAAAAAAACCTTGTCAAGGTTGTAATCGGGAATACTAAGTGTGAATACACACAGCACTAATCCTAACATGCAAACAACAATACGTAGAAATTTTAGGTGGAGCCTAACGTAAGGTACACACTGTTTAACAAGGTGTGGGTCGTCCTTGGCATCATGGTCAGTCAAGAGACCACGCATCGGGGCCTACGGACTAATCTACACGATTACTCAACTACGGCTAGATAGCCGTAGTGGCAGATGCCAACACTAGTTCAAATAGTAAATGGCAAGAGAGAGAACAAAAAGAAAATGAATATAAGGAAGCACCGAAGTTAACTGTCTCACGATGTGCTCCGCCTGCCTTCTTTGATGCTCGGAGAGAGAATCAAAATCGCGCAGCTCTCGCACCTCCGAAACATGATCAAACTCTGGTGTCCAAAGTGGTCCCATTGCACATTGATACAATTTCAGAGGCAATATTGAAAGCTCTCCAGAAGTTAATACCCAGTAGTAGGGCCGTAGTAACTCCAGGGATAACGTAAAACTTTACAACCTTGGTATTGTCTCCCACCGTGACCGGTAAAAGTACATAACCGGTGACGGGGGAAGACGAACCATTAGCAGCAGTAATTGTATCCAAATCATAAGATACTTGAACCCCAATTTTAGCGAGTTCACTTAAAATAACATTATTAATAATTGAGATTTCAGAGCCTGAATCTAACAGGCCTTCGTAATTAGCTTTATTAATGGTTACGGGTAAAAAGGGACGAGTATCAGAACCGCCAATCACGTGAACCAAGGGCTTGTCCTTAATAGGGAGCCCGCGAGATGTGTTATGCCTTTTGTGGGCAATACACTTATTATTATTATTAAAAAAAAAATTTGTACGATTGGTAAACGTTCTACTGGAAACTGTGGAACGATTTCCCCGGTTCACGCCTACACGTTTTTTTGAATTAGTATTCCTCGGTAGTTGTTGCTTCGTTGAACACTTGGGGCACGTTGAGGCAGTGACGTCTGGTTTACCACATCTATAACAAATCACTATCTTGGAGGCCGTACATTCCTCTAGCGAATGTCCGTTAATACGACAACGAACGCAAAACTTAATTAATGTATTTCTTACCGCCGCACATGTTGCAGACTTATTAGGTTTGTAAGTGTTCGTGTTCGTTGAACACTTAGGGCAAGTTAAGGCAGTGAAGTCTCGTTCCCCACACCTATAACAAATTAATATCTTGGGCGCTTTACATTCCCCAAGCGAATGTCCGTTAATACGACAACGGACGCAAAACTTAATTAATGTATTATTTACTGCCGCACATGTTACAGACTTATTAGGTTTGTAAGCCAAGTCGCGTGCGAGCATTTTGTCGTGTGGCCGCGGTGGTTCGATAAACATACCGGCCCTATACTTTGCATGTTCAAGTAGACGACAATATTTCTTTAGCTCAGACCAAGTACTGACTTGCTGTAGTGCCAGCTTTGTGGAATAGAAAGGCCTAATATTATAAGTAACTATAGTTAACTTCTCAGCTTCGGTAATAGGAGACCGTAGTCTCGAAAAATAATTCTGCATTATGCTTAAATAAGTAACAATGTTTTCATCGGGTCCTTGAGTTCGAGAACGGATTTCCTGTAAAAATAGATGGTCGAAGTCGAAGGGTAGGTATTCGTCGAGCATAAAACTCTTTAGCTGAGCCCAGGACGCGACTTCCGTCTTGATGCCTCGGTACCAGAACAATGCCTCCTCTGTAAATAATTCAGCAGCAGATGCCAACAACTTTTGGTCTGATATACCCCGCGACAAACAAAGCTCCTGTACACGCTCAATAAATTCGATGACACAACCCTTGCCATTAAACTTCAACCCTAACGAATGTACACTTGAATATCCATCGCAAGTAATCACTGGGTGTATAGTTGTCTCGGCACCTGTAAGTGTGAGCTCACCCTTATTTATGGTTGAAGGTGTGTGATTACCCTTATTTATGGTTGAAGGTGTGTGATCACCCTTATTTATGGTTGAAGGTGTGTGATCACCTTTATTTATAGTTGAAGGTGTGTGATCACCTTTATTTATATCCTCCATCCTTCAGTAGGACAAGACTAACGTAGGTAAAGTAAAGTAAGTAAAGTAAATTATAGGTTCAAATACCTAGCGTGACCGACCAACACACAATTCACCATGGGTATCTCTAAGACCTCTTCTAGTTGTACACAAGTTAATAAATGCGCATAAGTAGTACACTCATGTTAAAAGTTATGATAATACACAGTTATCGAAATACACAACAAAAAAACACATTGTTACAATGATAAAAAGATAAGTAGGGTACAATTAATGTCTTGTATATAGAACATTTGTAAATTGTCAAATGAGACCTGTATATGGTACACCTTTCAATAGAACAAACAAAAAATAAAGATAGTACATAGTAGTAGTATTTAGAAAATAAAAATAGGTTCAACGTTTGGTCATGGTGACACACATCTATGGTTGTGTAATTGTATAGGTACGTTTTCAATGAAAACTTAGATTTAATTGTTAAATTACTATTGACAAAAAGTCAAGTCTTAATTTGGATATGTAGTGAAAACAATACAAAGAAATTTGTATTCATATAGGTAGTTACCCAATCTCCTGTTCAACAACAAAAAAAAATACAAACAGGGTACCAATACTAGCAACCAATAATAAGTAGGTACCAATAATAATATTATGTAAAACAACAAAAAAAAGTATGAATGTCACCAAAGTTGTTTTTTTTTTAACTTGTAGGTTAGTTAGGTATAAGCTTATGTCTAGCATTGTTTAGTAACAACTCACCAAGGAGTGTGTATTTGTGTAGTACATCTATTTGAAAAACAAATTAACACTAATAAATACTATGTATTTGTATCGTCACCGACCAACCTTTCAGTAAGCAATGATTACTGACAGGGAAAATATTCGCACATACCAACAAACCAGTTCGAGCGCCATGTAATGTTTATTATTTTTGATGTTAGGATGTCAAAGGATAGAAATAAAGTATTCATTTAAGCCACTATATTTTTATTGTAAGAACCTTCTAAGATAATATAGGGGAACTGAGGGTTCCCCTCTGCAAGGATTTAATGTACTTTTAGCCTAGGATACAATTTAGGTCTATTCTAGGTGCTATGTTATTCAGTAATACAGGGTATATGGTTGGTGCGCTTGGTCAGTAACGATAGTGTATCTTTATGAAGATACCGTGGTAATTAAGGGTAATAGGTTAAGGGATTTTATAAGATACTTTCCCGGTGAAATACGCCACTCCTGCAAGCCGGCAGACACCGTCTCTGTTCCGGTCTCTGCCCACTCCAGGCAGAAGGAAGCTGGGTTCTCACCCAGGTAGTATGGTAGTACCGTAAGCCTCCTGTAACAGGAGTTAAAGACTTATTCCATGCATTATGGCCACTGTTATTATCTAAGCGCCTACCACGTCGTACATATTATGTGTACATACCTTTCGGAGGCGAATATCCAAGCTTCACCCGATTAAATCCAGCTAACACATGCAAAGCATGCATGCGTATCGTGTAAGTCGGTCTCTAGCCAATCCTGGCCAGATCAGGCAAAGATTCCTGTTTAAATTTAGTGAGACAACTCCAGACACGTGTGCGTTCAAACTCAAACCTGTAAGGAACGAGAACCCACTGTCAAAATATACAGTACATACACTAACTCACGCTAGCACAACAACATTTTATCTAAAACTTACCAAACTTCGAAATAAATTACAATAAATTAAATTGTAATATAAATATGTGATGCGAGCGTAGCTCGCTTGTATAAAATGGCTGTCACACAAGTCACGTGGTCCAGCGTCCAATCAGGAGAAAGCCAGTGTTGCCGCTTTATTATGCAAATTTCAACCAACTAAAATGGAATACTGCCACTACAAAAATTACAACATTACATTTGGATTTGGATGCATTACCATTCAACCGAATGGTAATGCATCCAAATATGGTACCATTGACGGTGCAACCGTTTAGAACACATGGCCATAGATAATACACATTGTGCATAGCTTCACCATAGAATAAAAAGGATAGTTCCCCGAAATTTTGTTCACTTTAAACTCCGAATGGGATATAGGCATGAAATGTATTTCACATTTCATGCCTATATCCCACAGGGGTTCAATTTGCCAGTATTATTAGTCCCGCGTAATAGGGGGTAAGCCTATTGCCGTCATCGGGCACACATATAATGAGTTATGTCCAAAACGGCCGAATTAATTTATAAAAAGTCTCGGCGGCTCGGACTTATATCCGAAATGCATTAAACAAAATTACAAAGTTATCTGTGATTCTCAAAATATATCTCAACTACATAGTATAGTTATCTGTGGATCTCAATCTATTTGGAAATCCAAAATGTTTAGACAACCATCAAAAATGGGATATTGGCCTGTCAATTTTGACAAATGATGGTTGCAATAACCAAATGGTTTCATCGTGAATGGACCTTTATAGGTATAACATGCTATTCGACATATCTATCTATATCTCTGGAATGTGTGAACCGATTTTGAATTTTTTATTTTAAATGAAAACTACTACTTTCGAAGTTGTCCCATTTGAATTTGGTCCCATTCCGACAGTTATTTGGTCCCATTTCGGTAATTTGAAGTCGCGGTTGTTGTGTCAATTTTTGACATGTATTTTTATAAATTATACAGACTTGGGCAGTAACTTAGGTTAGAAAGTATTCGACGCAAAAAATCACGACTGTTACTTATATAAGAAGGCTTGACAGTTTTGACGTCCTTTGCCTAGAAAAGAAAAAAAAACGGCGAATTGTGAAAAAAATGCCTGCTATTTTTTTTTTTATAAATATGTTAGGACAATTCATACAACGCTATCTAGTACTAGATAAACTGAAATAAATACTTATAATTCCTTTTTTTTTGTAAACACGTACGGACGTTTAGATTTTCATTTCATTGGACTTGAATGGCATTGTTTTATCTTTGAACGGTTTGTTTATATTAATAAACTTTTTTTTTATTAAGAAGTATGTATTTTATTTTTCTTAGATTCTGCCATTTTGGACATAACCCAATATTGTGTGTGTGTGTATTTTTCTTTATTTACTTTTACTGACCACATATTATAGATATACACATTATAGAAGATGTAGTGACCAAAATTTAAAAAGGGATGCTTAGATGGTTCGGACATGTAGAGAGGATGGATGATAGGAGACTGACAAAACAGATATATGAAACGAGTGTGAATGGGCAAGCTAGTAAGGGTCGACCAAGGCGGACTTATGGCGACCAAATCGCAGATGTCCTGAATAAAGGCCAGGTTAAAAGCACCGATAACCGGCGAGCATGCATGAGTACATTAATGAAAGTTGAGGAAGCGAAAGAAGTATCCCAGGATCATATCACAGCCTTGGCAGGAAGACTTAGCTCAGCTGCCTATGCGGTTAGAAAGATAAGGTCACTGACTGACGAAAAAACGGCACGATTAGTTTATTTTAGCTACTTTCATAGCGTTATGTCATATGGTCTGCTGCTGTGGGGCTCAGCTGCCGATATTAAGACAATATTCATATTACAGAAACGAGCTATACGAGCAATCTATAGACTCGGACCCCGTGACTCGCTGAAAGAACTATTTAAAGAAATTAATATTTTAACAGTTGCTTCTCAATATGTTTACGACAACATCTTATATGTACGGAAGAACATAGATCTCTTCAAAAAAAATTCCGATAACCATAATTTTAATACAAGAAATAAAAATAAACTGGCAATGACAAAAATTAGACTTCATAAAGTTGGTAATTCGTTTGTAGGCAAATGTATAAAAATTTATAATAAAGTTCCTCAGGATTTGGTTGACATGCCTCTTATTAAGTTTAAAATAGTAGTTAAAAAAATTGTTGTTTGATGATGAAAGGCTACTATAATGTAGACGAATATCTTAATGATAAAAATGCATGGTCACCCTAATCTTCTGTTGTTGGCCACTCGTATAATACAATATAAACTAATTGTAACAATGTAAACAAAACAATATTAAAAAAGAAAATGGATAATCTACCTGAGTTTCTTGCTGGTATCTTCTCAGAAGAACCAACTTACCGAACCAGCGAAAGAATCATTTTCTAATGGTTATTTATGTTCTTACTTAATTTAGTATTTTTATAATATTACTTGACAAAATTGTAAAATTTTGACATTTATATGTGCTCTTTATGTGCCTAAACTGAATAAATGAAATTGATTCTTTGATTGATTCTTTGATTGGATCGTAGCAAGTGGAAATTCATGGTCTCTGCCTACCACACTGGGAAAGAGGCATGATTTTATGTATGTATGTATGAGCACATATTATAGTTTTAATAAAAAAATATGATATAACCAAACTCGCGCCATTTACATATATCACAGTTCACGATTAAGTTTTTAAATAATATTAAACCGTAACAATATAAACTCAAAGATTTCATATTTATACTTTTATAAATATAAGTAGGTACTATTCGACTTACAGCGTAAAAATATACAAGTTGTATTTCGAACCATTCGGTCATAATGTTTGGCGGGAAATTATTCTTTTTGGTTATTATCTTTGGTGAGTATTTCATTAATTAAAAAACATTAGTTTAATAGATAGAAAATAGTAATCTATTTATTATAAATAGTGGTTTACGGATCGTGGTTCCTTTTGAATTAATTTCTGAAGATTTTAAACAGTTTTTCTTGTACATAGTTATATAATTTATCCTTTCGATTGTCGGCACTTGGTGGAACATATCGTAAATACATTATGAAATGACTCACTAGATAGAGCGAAACCGGTCAGATCCTATTACTAATAAACATTATTTTACAATTTACAATTTACACCTTAGCACCTTCACACCTTCCAAGCACATCCGGATGTGCATCGGCTGAAAGCCTCAAACTGCGTAAATATGCTAACCTAGCAGGTGATTACATATTTGAGCCGTTTGGGGTTGAGACACTGGGGTTATGGGGTCCGAGTGCTCGCCGCCTTTATAGAGACATTGCTAAACGCCTAATCGATGCTTCTCAGGAGCAGAAGGCGGACTATTTTCTGGCCCAAAGAATAAGTATCGCCGTCCAACGTGGCAACACAGCCAGCATTCTGGGAACCTTCCCAGTCGGCAATGACGCGGAGGATTTTTTAAACGATATTTTGTAATGTAAATATTTTTAGTATATAATTTTGTATATTTTGTACATTGTAATTCTTATTGTAAATAAATTAAATTTACAATTATTTAAACATTTTTTTATTAGTAATAGGACCTGACCGGTTTCACTCAACGGCATCTTCAAATGCGTTTTACACTAATTCACTTCACATAATTTATTTTAAATAAATGTGTATTTAAAACACCTTTGAAGATGCCATTGAGTGAAACCTTCTTCTAGAGATTCTATTATAAGTGGTGTACTAAATTATCCTGGCATTTTGAATTGGAATTTGAATTTGAATTACAAAGTAGTTACGGAAGTGTAGGTGTATATTTAAATGCACTCTCATGGTAATTATCTCTATACTACGTATATATAGAGCTCTGATAACTAACACCACTAACAACCACTCTGCACGTCAGAACAGTCAAACACTCGAGGATGACGTAACGTCACTACAACTTCCCACTTGGGTTTTTGCGGAGCGCGTGGCTGGTTGCCTTTTAGGTTAGATACCTCTGGCGCTGGGCAAAAATCCAGAACCAAACGGTCAATTGCAACACCGAACAACGTTTCCTTGTCCCGCACCGCAAACTATTGGTTGGAGCCACGTTTTTAAGTGGTTCAATTTTGGTCTTATTCCGAAAAACTTTTGTTCCATTTTTTTTGCAATTTTTTTTATTTGTTTCAGTTCTCCTGTCTACAATCGCAGCAAAACCTCAAGATCTAGAACCTCTATCTGGCCAGGACCCTCAAGGACCTCTCTCGTTCTTGGCGCTACCTTTACAACTACCAATGTCTTTGCTTAATAGTATGATGAAACCTCAACCTAACCCCTACCCTGATGTTTTATTTTTTACTCTATAATGAGTCCGAGACGCCCAGGACTTTAATTGTCTGTGCCACAGCGGCTGGCACGTAATATTTTGTTGCCTTTCATCAACATTTCATCGCAAGGCAACGGGTTTCAAATGTTTTATTAATTACAATATAGCTGCTACTTTTTATTAAATTCATTCGGCTTTCGACATAACCCATTATAAATGTGCCCGGTGACGGTAATAGGCTTGCTCTATATTACGTGGGACTAAAAATACTGGCAAATTGTAGGTGCACTTCTGCCTTCCCCTGCGGGAGTATAGGCGTGATATGTGTGTGTATAAAAATAAATAAAGACAATAATAATATGTATATTAAGAATTAAAATGTACAAAATATACATAATTATATACTAAAAATATTTACATTACAAAATTTCGTTTAAAAAATCCTCCGCGTCATTGCCGACTGGGAAGGTTCCCAGAATGCTGGCTGTGTTGCCACGTTGGATGGCGATACTTATTCTTTGGGCCAGAAAATAGCCAGCCTTCTGGTCCTGAGAAGCATCGATTAGGCGTTTAGCAATGTCTCTATAAAGACGGCGAGCACTCGGACTCCATGACCCCAGTGTCTCAACCCCAAACGGCTCAAATATGTAATCACCTGCTAGGTTAGCATTATATATATTAAAACTTGACTAATAAACGCCATTTGACACTTTCGTCACAGAATAGGGAAATAGTACTTACATACAGAACTTGCACTCCGACGTTAATTAAAGCACATTCTTTTGTTTACAGAGAACATAATTCGAACGTTAGGGTTGTCAGGAAAGTACCAGCATAACTTGACCAATAATAATGACGTTAATGCCTCAATATCAACTCTATGGTCAATGCCGTATCACAAACAAGAGACAACCCGTACTGACTTACAACTTCAAGTTGTCGCTGACGTCACGTATTTTTTTGCGATTGTTAGGCGAGTGACATAGGCCTGCTTTCTTGTTACACGCCTGTTATAACCGTTGTATAATTTGTATTGTATTTTACGCAACCCTTATACAGTTAGGAGACGTTGTATAAGGCTATTTTAACCTAAAAAAGAAAGTTATAAATGTAAAAAAACACCAACCTCACCACAAAAAGGTTTCTTTTACATGCCCACTTTTCGTTTCGAATTATAACGTAGCAAAAATAAATCATTTTATAGCTTCAAGTTTCATTTTTATGTTTTGTTTTGTATATTTAATTGTATTTAAAATATTAAGCGTAAAGGTTCATTCCGAAGCGAGGCAACAATTGAATATATTAAACTTTATAACATTTCCATATAAAATATTGCAGTGCCACTATAAAGAACCTAAAATGACACATTCAAAGTACATAACCCTACTAAATTTAAAAGTACAACAGCTCGATAACTCGGCTACACATTTGACTGACATTTCACTTTAGTCGGTTTTCCAGGTGTCATCCGTGACAGTGTCAAAAGCACGTCAATCGCCATTTTATTTGTTTAGTAGTACCTAACCAAACAAAGTATAGTCTGCTATGGCACTATACTTCCAATATTTCTACTTTCATGTAACCTACCTAAAGTATATGTCTTAAAGTTTTAGACTTTCCCATACTGTCCCATTTGAATGTTACACCCTGTATCAAAGAAAACAAGAAGAAACTCAAGAAAGTAATTTATATATCTAATTAATCTATCTTTCGAGATAGTTCGAGAGCCCATGCGCTGTCCCTCTCATACATTAGATTTTGTGTTCGCTATCTACCTCACACATTATATAAGTCTACTGAATTAATTACCGCAGCAATATATCACACAAACTTAGAAATACAGTCTATATATATATATATATATTCAGTCTATATATTTTGACTGCCTTGGTGGCGACTGCCGTCTCAGGTTCGATTACGGGTCGAATCAAATTATTTGTGTGATCCACAAATGTTTGTTTCGGAGTTTGGGTGTCTTCTATTTGGTGTCTTATATTAGATATGTATGTATTTAGAAATATATAAGTATGTTTATCAGTCGTATAGATCCCATAACACAAGCTTATATTAGCTTAATTTGGGCTAGGTGCGTGTTGTGCCACGCATAGAATATAGTTCCGTAGTCACCCATTACAACCTTTACTAGGGCGGTTCGCTGGAACGCGGGCGGTTACATCGAAATAATAAAGACAGAGCTGGCGTAATCTTAACCTAACCCTTCCTAACCTAAACTAAAAAATAAAAAAAAAACTTTTCAACAATGGCGCGAACCAACAATTAACTTTCAAATGCTGCATTTAAAAATTTAAATTTCGCGCGCGAATCAATAATCAAATTTTTTGAGCACTGTCAAAGGCATGTTTCTTTAATGCTTAATAACTCAAAAACTATAAGAGCCACATACACCAAAAGCTATACAGCAAACCACAGGCTTATGTTATATCTTTACGCCAAATGTCAAGTTGATAGGTTAAGAGATGCGCTCGCTATCGTGTCGCATACATTCTTGATTGAACCCATCGTTGTAAAGAAGAAGCAAGCTCCGTCTTAATAACTCCTGAACTAACCGTCCGTTATAGTTTTCCTTTAAAGTTCAGTACATGGACTACCATCAAGAATTCTTTCAGGTTCTTCACGACAGCCGTTTAGATTTTAGAGATGTCTGTTTTCGCAAAAATATGCTCTTCAAAGCGGAATATCTTGCAAACGGATACTTTAATCAAAATATCATCTTAGCAACCTCCTAATGTTTTTAACGCCGGGGTTAACGCAAGAAAAAAAAACTAATTCTGGTAACTGTAGGGGAGATATCCCAAAAAAATATTTTTTATAATTTTCTTTTAACACTTTGTTAAAGTAGTCAATACACATATCCATGCAAAGTTTCATGTTTCTAACACTAACCGTTAATGAGGAAAGCTGAAGACAGACGGACGGACGGACATGACGAAACCACAAGGGTTCCGAAACTTGAACTACGGAACAAGAGCCTACCTCGAGAATCACTCTATGCATTGATAAAAACCGCATCAAAATCCGACTTCACGTACTGGACACGTGACTTGGACCTCGGCTTAGCTGTAATGACTATCCTCTTATCACTTATGATGTTAGTGTACGCTACAATTCCTGCGTATTCGCAATTGTCGGTCATGGAGCATACTGGCTATTTGCGTGCCGAATTTCGGCCAATCAGCCTTTTTAGTGTGATACCTGCGAGTTCTTTTAACAGGAAAGCCCGAATATCCCACTAGGTTGATGTTGAATACCATGCCGTTGTGGTCCGAACTGGGCGCGAGGATTTCGTCAACCGTCAAGCATGTCGCTGGAGTATACCGTTAAGTCCACGTAGCTGCTGTACCTCGTACAGTGTCGATAGTCGGAGTGTCTCCACTGTTCAGGACATGGAGGCTCCATTCATCTAGGCTAAAGCTGAAATCTCACCCTTAGGATGGGTGACCATTTCTTAAGACATTGTAACACCTCCGTGCCTCCGAGAGCCGTCAGTCTCGGTTGCCATACAAACATTTATCCTCACACCTCAACTTATAAATATAGGTGAAAAAATTTCAATTCGTAGTTTCAGCAATGGAAACAAACTGCTCGCAATGCTGAGATTCTATTCAGTGATATGTAACTCTTGGAATTTTTATTTTAATTACAAAGTGATTATAGTAAATAAATAAATAAATACATATGTTAGGACAATGCACACAACGCCATCTAGTCTCAAACTAAGCAGAGCTTGTGATATGAGTACTAGATAAACTGATCTAAATACTTACATACATTTTTTTTGTAAATACATACATATTATACATAGGAAATGGTTTTGGCTATGGTTTGGTTTTTACAACCGGCCCCCGCCTGAAGTCAACCCTCCTTGGGAATGCTATTGTGGACGGCTTGTCCCCAGTCTGATGGGTGCCCTGCAGTGCTGGTTATGGTGCACCGGGCCATCTCCCTCAGTCGACTTCTACGACACCCCGGGTTGTGTAAGGGCTGGACCATTCTACGTTTTTCCTTTGCTTCCAGGCCAGCATGGACTGAAAGAGGATATGACAAGGAGAGGAGTGACTGAAGAGATGACGTCTGACAGGGATGTGTGGAGGTGTAAAGACTTTTTGCGTCGACCCCAAATAATTGGGATAAGGGCAGGTAGATGATGATGATTATACATAGAAAATAGTGACAGGTAACAACAATAAACTCGGGACAATCACGTGGGACAAATAAAATTACTGGCAAATTGTGGGTGTATAATGCACCTCTGCCTACCCCTTCGGGGTTAAATCCGTGATTGATTAATGTATTGTACAAACAAACAATCAAATCTATGCTCTATATATTTAACTAGCTGATCGCCGCAGCTACGCCCGCGTGATTTAGTTTATTCGTTCCTGGTTCCCGTGGGAACCCATAACCGGGATAAAAAGTAGCCTATGTTACTCAGGGTGAATGTAGCTTACCAATGGTGAAAGAATTTTTGAAATCGGCGCTGTAGTTTTTGAGTTTAATCATTACAAACATACACACAAAAATACAAATCTTTCCTCTTTATACTAGTACTCGTAGTATAGATAAACTAACTGATTTAGTTGTCGTAATTCCCACGGGAATTAACGATTACCGGGTAAAAAGTAGAAAATTTCGAAATAGTTCGGTTCAGTAGTTACTATCAATGTATACAAACAAATCTTTCTTTAAATAAGACGATTCCATCAGGTTATACATTGCTCAGTTTGTTGAACAAATAAGTAAGCAAATAAATCATTATCGGCAATGTATGTACAAGACGCGAACTAAACGAGTTACGTTTAGTTGTTTCACAATTTATACAGTGTCTCAAGGTCATGCCATATGGAGGGAATACGTTTAGTGATTTATTATTGTTTGTGTTTTGATTCAACGCGCGTTGAGCGCTTGTCATGTGAACTTGGTTAATCTACATATACATACTTTACAAACTTTTGTGAGATAGTAGTTTATGAAACTGTTGAATAAAGAATAATATTAGAACACGCGTAGGTTTTAAAGAAACGAGGATTGCCGAGTTTCTTTATAGTATCCTACGAGAGTTCTAATACCTAGTAATGTGCAGTTTCATATACTTATCTTTATATTATAATCTCATACGTTTACGCATTTTGACAAACACAAACTTGAAGAAGTTATTGACAATAATGGTGACAAAACTCAACAAGACAGTTGATTACCTTAACGATAAAAGCGTCTGGCTTGAGCATGGTGCAGGCGCCTCCTAAAATGCCGTAATTGTAGCATATTTTGTACTTAGGTGACTACAATTTTTTTTTTGTTGCATTAAACACGCTTATTGATTTTGACACGAGACCAATGTACATTCGTCCACATTTAGTCTTAAGAAAATGTGTAAATATGTCAATTATTGAAAAAGAGTAACCGAGAGTTTTATTGCCAGGTTCTTTCTCTCAGTTCTACTTATTGCTTTGCGAATCTGGCAGTACATGTAAATACAGAAGCAATGATATTTTTTATTTTAAGTACTTACTGACGTTTGTAAGAGCCATTTAGTGACCTATGCAAATAAATAAATTATTTCATTTCATTTCATTTCGGTATGGTCGAAAGACTTTAACATGTTATAATAAGAATTATAATATACATAATAATATACTAAAAAGATTTACATTACAAAATATCGTTTAAAAAATCCTCCGCGCCATTGCCGACTGCCGTTGGATGGCGATACTTATTGTTTGGGCCAGAAATATGCGTTTAGCAATGTCTCTATAAAGGCGGCGAGTACTCGGACCCCATGACCCCAGTGTCTCAACCCCAAACGGCTCAAATATGTAATCACCTGCTTGGTTAGCATATTTACGCCGTTTGAGGTCTTCAGCCGATGCAGCAGCAGCGCCGGCACATCCGGATGTGCTTGGAAGGTGTGAAGGTGCTAAGGTGTCAACGAATGTTTCTTTTCATTTTTCATCATTTCTTTCTTAATATTTCTCTAGTTTCCGTTCAGAGTTGCAGTGGTTACCCATATGAAAGTGGCGTCGTTGTCGTACTCTGACAATGCTCTATAAAATCATACATTCTCCGACTACCCCCTCGTACTTGTCTACCCAGGTCCAGTATTTGTGCGCCAATCACAGTCGTAATTTGCGGTCTGCTGATAATCAGCTTCTTTTGTGCCCTAGTCATATATCTAGTCTTGTCCACTCTTCGTTCTTTGTCCAGTCTGTCCATCTTTGGAATGCCCTTCTTCTGGATATCAGGATGTCCACTACCCGTTATAGTTTTAAGAAAAAGTTCGTCACCACTATCTACTGACAGAGCTGTCGCAGTAGCATTGGAAGTATCTTTATTGTTTTGTATAATGGCTTTATGTAAGTATTATATATGTATATAATTCTCTATATTAAGTTATATATGTATTTTATTGATGGTATGTATTTTTTTAAGTATTTCAGATAGTATGGATGATTTACGTATACCGTGTAAGCACCTACCCAGTACATTCTCTGCATTTGTATGGCCTGCCTTTGTACATTCGTTTGTGCATAAAGTTTTATAAATAAATAGAAGGTGCTAAGGTGTCAACGCATGTCCCACACCATGTTATTGTAAGTAGAATTTTATCATAATGTGCTATATATATATTTTGTATGTTGTATCTTAACTCTGCATACACCTCTTGGGATTAAAGGCGTAATAAAAAAAACTAACTAAATTTTCAATACCAAATAATACATTTTAATTCTCAAACCAAAAACTGTTTTATAACCAATATAATTTATTTGTTTCCAAAAAATTTCTATCCAATAAAATCTGGCGACTTCCAATGTGTTATGTTCATTATTTTATATTTAATAGCAAGGAGGTGTTGGCGGTAAACAATCACAAGATGGCGGCGGTGGGCACTCGCATGGCGGTGGTGGACAACCGCATGCTGGTTGTGGGCAACCGCATGCCGGCGGTGGCAAAGTTGACTGACTTAGGCATTGGTTGAGACATGGAGTGTATACTGTCGCCGGGCCAACGCATGGTGGGCAAACCCGGGCGAGGCAGATCGATGGTGGGCTGATGCAGGGACGGCCTTGTTCTCCGAAGCATACAGTGCTACCGTCGCAGGTTGTATAGCATCGCCATGGCGCGGCGGCCGTGTAAGTGATGAGTGCTAGAATAAATAAATATTTATGACATTTTGTTTTACAAAACTTCACCTTTTATTTTAATTCCGCGGCCCAAGGCCACGACCCTTCTTACGTACGTTGCCGGGCGTCTCTGGTTCACACGCAGAAGATATTCCCAGTGGCACCCGGCGGGCTTTGAACACCTGTGTGGTCTCTACGGGTGTTTGGTCGGGATAAGAATCCCGCGTCGTTGGGGTAGGGTGCTATCCCGCGTCGGTGAGTGAATCTGGTCTGCTTTAATTCTAATTCTAGTCTGTCTAAGTCTAGTCTTTAGTTCTAGTCTGCTACTGTAAGGACGGCGGGTGGCTATCCCGCCGTCCTTAGGCCCCGATCATGGAGGTCGATGATCTTGGGCGTAGATGAGACTTCGGAAATCGGCGGGGAGGGTACGCTCCCTCTCCCTCTCAACCTCCTCCTTCGCGAGCATGACCTACTCGCAGAAAGACACGGACAAAATTTCACCTAGCCTAAAGTTAGTTAAAGCTTGTTCTTTCATGATAACAGATAAACATACATATATAATACGAGTATCATAGTCCATAGAAAAATACACCCTGACCCACAATAAACCATCGTGCCCACCACACAAAGCCTGCGGGGTACTGACTATTAAAATTAACCTAGTAGACAGCCACATCCCGCACGGGGGTCCTATGGCATGCGTTTCAGAAATCTCCCGCAACCCGCATGCAATATTTAATGGCCATTTAAAAAAGTTTTATATATACAGGTTTTTATGCAAGAAAGTTAAGTTCGCTTCTACGTCCATTTCCGGAAGCCTCAGGTGTGCACTCGGAAGGATCCTATGTGGCCTCTGTCACGCAGTTGGGTTAGGTCTTATCCCGCATCTTTGGAATCGTGAATCTTATGGAGGTCGACGAGATCCCAGCGCTGAGCACGATGCTAAAAGCTCGTAGTTACCGCCAATAGGCTCGCCCCCTTTTACGTATGATTTACTAGCTAAAAGTGGTAGTATAAATATGTCTCTACAAAACCCTTTGGGGTAACTGGCGCGTTACCAGAACCTCGTCAATTTGGCAGATACTTTACTTGTTAGTGAGCTTGGTTTGGCCTCAGCCCCACAGCACGCAACCAGATTCACTCACCGACGCGGGATAGAACCCAACCCCAACGACGCGGGATTTTTATTCCGACCAAACCCTCGAAGAGGCCATACAGGTGGCCAAAGTCCGCCGGGAACCACTGGAAATACTTCTGGTGTCACCAGAGACGCCCGCAGCAATGGACATGGGAGCGGCGGAAGGCAGTCTCGCGGATATAAAAATTAAAATGCACCTATGGAATCTTCGAGATAATTATTTCTCTAATATTCCCTTTTGTAAGTTCGTTTTGTACATCAAAACTTACCAAGTATCAGTAGTGCCTTCAAAGCCATTGCGTTGACAGTAATTAATAAAGTGCAATAGACAACTTTTTATACTTTTTTAAATTGTTTAACTAACGCTTCAACGAGAGCGTTACTCTGTGGATTATTGATTAAGAACGCGTCTATATTACACAATAAAATTCTTAAACCTGTATAAAAATAAAATAACATTATTTTATGTTAAATTCGCTCCTTCTCCTATTTCCTGCACTGGATCTTTTCCTACATGTAAAGTGGGATTGGTTATTTTTTCTCGCGTCTACCCCATCTCGTATGGGGTATCATTGGATAGGTTTTTAAAAAAATAAGAGGTTGCTAAGACATATTTTTGATTTAAGAATTCAGTTGTAAAATATTCAACTTCAAAACGTTTTTTTTTTTTGTTAATAGAGTGTCTCCTCACTCTAAGAGCTAAACGGCTAATTCTAAAAAGTAAAAAAAATCGTGATGGTAGTCCATAACATGTACTTTAAAGAAAACCTATAGCGGATCAGATAACTCTGTGAGTTTAGGAGTTTTAGAGGTTATTATGCGTGACTAGGGAACCCTATTTTATAACTAGACACGCTACTTGGCCGGTTTTCTTTCGCACTAGTACGGTGTCTTGCGCGGTGCTTCGCGCCGCACCACGCCATAGGTTTTGGCCTATAACTATTGACCCCTTAGGGCTAGGTCAAATTTTCGACTTTTTTGGATTGCCTCCAGATCGAGAGCTATCCATAGAGGGGTCAAACATCATTAGAGTATAAGCAGTTCTCGAGAGCTAAGGGGGACATTCCCCATTTCTATATACTAATACTTGGGGTGCAAAGGGGCTCTACCAACATCTATAGGGCCCCAGCGACCTCACCTGCTAGTGGTGCACCTGCTGATAAACGGACGAGGCTCGTTAATTTACGGTACCTATGGAGTGGCTTCGGCCCCTACGTGGGTACCAGGTGGTACAACAGTGTTGGTCCGGGGGGGTACCACCGTGCAGCTGTGCTAAAGCCCCCCAAGTAACCCAGCCCAGGCTGGGTTGCGTTAGGGGTTCAGCAGCTGCACCGCCGGGCCCGGGGCGATGTATGGTGCAGCAGGCATGGGACCAGTGGGGGCGAAACGGAGTCTAGTGTGGGTGGTGTGGGTCGATTCGCCGGCCAGGGAGACCCTTAGCAACGGCGTTGCCGCGGCCGCCCGCAACACAGTCATGGGGCCCGCCTGGGGCCAACCACCCCAGGAGGCTGCCCCACATGTTGCGCATAATCCTGATGTGGGATCGCCGCTCCGGGTGGTAACCGGTGTGGGGTAGCGGCGGCCTTGCATCAGGGGGGTTTGGGAGCCCTTCCGTCCGGCGGGTCGGCTCCGACCTAACCACACGGTTCTAGACAAAGCTAGCCCCTACGCTTTGTCACTTACTGCTGCACCAAATGTCGCCCTGTCTTCACGCTTCTTCTTCAAAATCTACAATGGCAGTGCAACAAAAAAGAAATAAACGTTACACAGCGGCCCTAGGAAACCCCAAAACTTCACATTTCGAGGTGGAGTTCACTAACGTCCGTGGACTCCATGCGAACCTCGATACCGTCCACCACCACCTTGAGACGGCACGGCCCGCTGTGATGTTCCTCACGGAGACACAAATACGCCGCCCTGACGACACGTCTTACCTGTGTTACCCCGGCTATGTCATCGAGGAACAATTTCGAGACAAAGCCGGGGTGTGCGTGTTCGTTAGGGCGGATGTTTGCTGCCGCCGGTTGCGCTGCCTAGAGAACCCCTCCAATTCCGTCCTTTGGCTGCACGTAGACCATGGCTCTATGAGCCAGATCTACGTGTGCGTCTACCGATCCCACACAGGGGATTCTGAGACAACAAAGCTCTTCCAGTACCTCAGCGAGACGGCTGATGAAGCGCAGGTGCGGTTCCCGAACGCTGACCTAGTGTTTCTGGGGGACTTCAATGGCCATCACATTGAATGGCTGGGGTCCCTCAAGACTGATCATGCGGGTAGAGCCGCCCATGCGTTCGCTCTCTCCCACGGTCTGACCCAGATGGTATGCGGGATCACCCGGATACCAGACAGGTCAGATCACGCGCCCGCTCTGCTGGATCTACTGCTGACGAGTCGCCCAGCCCAGTACAGTGTTTCGGTAGGAGCCCCACTGGGTAGTTCCGACCACTGTGTTGTTCACGCTGGCATGAAGGTGTCACCTCCTGCACGTCCTGTGCAAACGTCACGACGACTATGGCACTACTCGTCAGCGGATTGGGACGGTCTACGCGATTATTTTGCGTCCGTCCCCTGGAGCCAGCGCTGCTTTGTAGGAAAGGCTCCTTCGGATAGTGCTTCTGCTATTGCTGGCGAGATCAGTTTAGGGATGGATTATTACATCCCTTTCACTGATGTCGCCAGTATCCGCAGAGCCCGTCCCTGGTTCGGGCGAGATTGTGCCAAAGCTGTTCGACAAAAACAGTCGGCATATCGCGCCTGGATCAGGGCCCGGGCTGTGCGCGACCCAAACGTGGGCCACCTCAAAGCAGCGTACAACCGGGCCACAAAGTCGAGTAAGAGGGCCTTTAAGAGAGCGGATGCCCAGCGCGTCGCGCGGCTTGGTCAGGAGCTCACTTCCCATCCCACGGGCAGCCGTGGATTCTGGCAACTGGCCAAAGCCGTGCAATCTAACTTTTGTCAGCCCTCGCTGCCACCGCTGCGTTACCCAGATGGAACACTGGCTCACAAAGCCCAAGAGAAAGCGGATATGCTCGCAGACCTCTTTGCGGCTAATTCCCGGGTCGACGACCGTGGCCTGCAGCCCCCCGCCATCGTCAACTGTGGCCACACTGTGGATATTGTTATCAGGCAATGTGATGTACGGGCAGTGCTGCGGTCACTCGACACGCGGAAAGCCAGTGGCCCTGACGGCATTCCGGCGGTGGTGCTACGAAAATGTGCAGCTGAGTTGTCTCCAGTATTAACGCGTCTGTACCGCCTGTCATACTCTTCAGGGCTCGTGCCGGAGGTCTGGAAGGAGGCGAACGTACAACCGATCCCCAAGAAAGGGGATCGGTCCGATCCAGGCAACTATCGACCCATAGCTGTCACCTCAGTCATTTGCAAGGTGCTTGAGCTCCTTATAAATAAGCAGCTCATGCAATTCCTAGAGGATCACTCGCTAATCAATGATCGACAATACGGCTTCAGGCCAAAGCGATCAACGGGTGATCTTCTGGCATTCGTAACGCATGTCTGGGGTGGGGCTATGGAAAGGCACGGCGAGTCCTTGGCTATTAGCCTGGACATCGCCAAAGCTTTCGATAGGGTCTGGCATGCTTCGCTCCTTTCCAAGCTTCCGGCATATGGTCTACCTCCTCAACTGTGCAGCTGGATTGCCAGCTTTTTAAACGAGCGCCGAGTGCGGGTCCTCTGCGATGGCCAGGCTTCTCGCTTCTTGCAAGTGAATGCCGGGGTACCGCAGGGGTCCGTACTATCACCAACTCTCTTTCTTCTGCATATCAATGATATGCTATCCCTCGGGAACATTCATTGCTATGCAGATGACAGCACACTGCACGGGAGTTACTCGGTTCGTCCGACGGCGGGGCGATCTGAGATTGACGAGGAGAGACGACGACTCGTGGCTGATCTCGACCGTAACCTCGACAGTATCTCTCAATGGGGTACCGAGAACCTGGTCGAGTTCAATGCCCGCAAAACACAGGCGTGTGCATTTACTGCGAAGAAATCCCCTTTCCTTCCCCTACCCTCTCTTCAGAATGCATTATTACCAATGAAGGAAAACCTTGATATCCTTGGCATAGACGTTCGTCGAGAGCTCAATAATAAAAACTACATCGAAAGATGTATAGGGCTAGCTTCGCGGAAACTAGGAATACTGAATAAGGTAAAGAGATTCTTTACACCGGACCAGAGGTGTCTGCTGTACAAGACGCAGATTAGACCCTGCGTCGAATACTGCTCTCACCTCTGGGACGGCTCCGCGAAGTATCTGCTGGACGCTCTCGACGCTATGCAGCGACGGGCTATCCGTATTATTGGTTGTCCGGAGGTAACGGGAAGCCTTGAGCCGCTAGCTCAGCGCCGAACAATAGCTTCCTTGGCCGCATTCTACCGTATTTACCACGGCGAGTGTTCTGAAGAGCTCTTCAATCTGATCCCACCCTCTTCCTTCCGATCCCGAACGACTCGTGCCGGGCAGAGATGCCACCCCCACACAGTGGATAGCATGTTCGCGAGAACCGAACGTTTTAAACGTTCGTTTCTCTGCCGAACGATAGTGGCCTGGAACGCCCTGCCTGTGCACGTGTTTCCTCCCACATATAATCCTGGGTTCTTTAAGCGGAGCGTGAAGAGGCACATCAGTAGGTCGTCAAGTTGAGGGCCACTCTCAATAGTAATGTGTGCTGTGAGAGTGGCCCACAATCGCTAGACGTCGTCACGACTTACCACCAGGCGGGCGGCGTCAATTTGGCGAACCAAATATAAAAAAAAAAAAAACTTTAAATATGTTGTTGCGGAAGTAAGTAAGCAATGATATGGTAAACTATAGCGGTTGCCTATGTGGTCGAAAAGTAGATCTCGCAGACATTATTAAGATTTTTCCTCCATTTCAAAAAGATGACGATGATGAAGATGACTACCTCGGTGGCACAATGGTACTATGTACGGACTGCCACACTCGAGGTCTCGGGTTCGATTCCCGGGTCTGGTGGATAATGTATAATTCTCTTTAGAATTTTACCCAGATAATTATCCCAGAGTCTGGAACTTGTGCCCGGTAAATGGCAATAGGCTCGCCCCCTATTACATGGGACCTAACATAGCTGGCGAGATGTGGGTGTGTTTGCACACCTCTGCCTACCCCTTCGGGGAAAAAGGCGTGATGCTATGTTATTCAAAAAGATTACGACGAAAAAATACACGTTAATAATTGACACAACAACCGACTTCAAATGACCGAAATGGGACCAAACAATTGTCGGAATGGGACCAAATTGAAATGGCACCACTTGGGAAGTAGAAGCTTTCAATTTAAAAAAGAAATGGTTCGCTCAGTCCAAAGAAGTAAATGGTATAATGAGGCAACAAATAAAATAAAAACAGTCGGTTGAAAAAACCTTTTAAATCAAGGAACACTTGTCCCAAGTTTCGTAAAGATCGGATAAAAAAATGTGATCGCTAGCTCTGAACACACATACAGAGAGACAGACGAAAGCAAAACTCACGAAATGTTGACGATTCGCTCGGTCAACCATATAAGGTAAATCTATTTATAGAAATGGAGAATATAATTTTTGTCCCCCTTAGCTCTCGAGAACTGCTTATGCTCCAATGATGGTTGACCCCTCTACGGATAGCCCTCGATCTGGAGGCTAGCCAAAAAATCGAAAATTTGACCTAGCCTTAAGGGGTCAAAAGTTATAGGCCAAAACCTATGGCGTGGTGCGGCGCGAAGCACAAGCAAGACACCGTACTAGTAAATAAGAAACAAACTTGGACTTAACTTATGCAAAGAGACACATTTCCGACTCCAAGCTCACGATGAATTAAATGTATTAAATTAGAGAACACTTGTGCCTAGTTTCGTGGAAATCGGATTAGAAATGTTGCTGCTAGCCAAAACCCAGACAGACAGACAGACGGACAGCAAAATGTAGACGCTACGCTCACTCTCCCGTTTCCTTAGGCTATTTTTAACCCCCGACGGAAACCCGAATTGTTTGTAGTCTGTCTGTGGCATCGTAGCTCCCAAACGGATGACCCGATTTTGATTCTGTTTCTTTTGTTTGAAAGATGGGTTAGGGGAGAGTGTTCTTAGCTATGTTTCATAAAAATCGGTTAAGCCATTGCAAAGATATGAGGGGTGAAAGTGGTGATGAAAATTTGAATGAAATATACACGTGTTGGGTATCAAATGAAAGGTCATAACTTATACATAACTTTTTTTGTGAGTCGGGGGTTTTTTAAATTTTAAATTTAATTTTGACTTGTTACACCGTTAAGTAGATTATGGTGTGTTATGGGGATCACGTCATCCTCACTTGCCCGCCTCATGCTGCCGCCGCCCTATCGTCACTGCCTATCTTTCATTCACTCGAAAGAATTCCCCATCTCGCCGGGCGAGCTTTGGCCACTTTCTTTTATATATATTAAGTTCGCCAAATTGACACCGCCCGCCTGATGATAAGTCGATGACGTCTAGCGATTGTGGGTGACTCTCACAGTACACAATACTATAGAGAGTAGCTGTTAACTTGACAAACTAGTGATGTGCCTCTTCACGCTTTGCTTAAAGAACCCAGGGTTATATGTGGGAGGAAACACGTACGAAGGTGTTCCAGGCCACTATCATTCGGCAGAGAAACGAACGTTTAAAACGTTCGGTTCGTTATTTTTTCGACAGTGTGGGAGTGGCATCTCTGCCCTACACGCGTTGTTCGGGATCGGAAGGGAGAAGATGGGATCAGGTTGAAGACCTCTTCATACGAATAGCGCAATCTATAATACGAATAGCGCATCGCTGCATAGCGTCGAGTGTATCTAGCAAATAAATCGCGGAGCCGTCCCAGAGGTGAGAGCAGTATTCGACGCAGGGTATGATGATATCTGCATCTTGTACAGCAGACACCTCTGGTGTGGTGTAAAGAATCGCTTCACATTATTCAGTTAGTATTCCTAGATTCCACGAAGCTAGCCCAATACATCTCTCGGATGTATTTATTATTATTGAGCTCTCGATCCCATTTCATAGCAGTCGGGTATTATCCCGTGTCCAGAATCCCGTGGGGCTAAAACCCCACAGCACGCAACCCGACAATAAACGCCTCTGTCTTATCTTTCAGGGATAAATAGGTGATTATTGGGTCTATAGAACTAGGTATGCTACGAAAGTGGAGTTGGGGCTATTATCTAGTATTAATAATAGTCATAAAATTAATAACGAAAATATGATTTAATTCTGAACTTGCTAAACACACTTCCATGCACAAACAGATTTAGTTTAAAAAACATTTATGCTTAAATGGCAGCCATTTTACCGTTAACTAGATGTTTGATAATGTCATATACCTAAGATGGCGGCTCTCGTATAAAAAGGCGGGAATTTAGGGTATTTTTACACAAGGTTGTCGAACATGGGGCGTCTAACGGCATTGGGTATTATAGGTAAAGATTATTATATTATTTATGATTTTATATTTTAAATTATATATAAGTCAAAGTTTGAAAATTAATAGAATAAAAAATTACTAAAATATAAAAATAACATGTCAATTAAGAACTTTTTCTTAATGCAAGTTATGGTAAAACAAAAAATATATAATTTTCTAAAAAAAATATTCGAGACGTACACTGGTATGATTATGCGACCTACCTCCCTCGGTTTAGATTCTGGGTCGAATCATATATTTGTGTGATCCACAAATATTTGTTTCAGAGTTTGGCATATTATGTATGTAATTAGAAATATATAAGTATGTTTAGCAGTCGTATATTATATCATAGCACAAGCTAATTTTAGCTTAATTTGGGCTATATGATGTTATATGTAAATATCCAAAAAAAGTAAAATAATTATAATATTATAATATTATGTCATAAAACGTTAAATCCGTTGGCACATACTGACAAAGTCTACAACAATGTCTCTGTGTATGTACATTATTTATTGCACAAAACGTTTGGTCCTGGATTTGAACCTACGACCTCCAAGTCCAGTAGTAAAACCAGTGTCATTAACCAGTAGTCCACAAGGTTGTCAATAATTTATAACAAGATATTTTCCACAGCGCTTGTAGCATCGGCCGCAGCAGCGCCTGCACCGCAGTTTGACCCATGTGGTCCGCCGTGTCCACCGTGTCCCTGTGAGAACCCCTGCCCCCCACCACCTTGTCCATCAGCCCCCTCATGCCCCTGCCCATGCCCCTGCCCCAATGATTACTGTGGATCCGCACCAAGTAAGTATGCCACAAATATCGAATGTGTTGTTTTTTGGTAATATGAGCACACGAGGAAAGAGACTGAACAGATTGAAAACTTTATACAAACGCCTAGTCGCTGGCTCGCAGTATTACACGTAGCGTATCCACTAGCCGCTTGTTATGTTTGCGGTGAGACTGGAAACGTTTACATACACACTCGCACAGCCAGTGGACAATTTTAGGTTTAGTATGACGCACGTTGCTTTCGCTTTGTTCTCCTCATGTGATATCAGCAAATGTGAATGGATGAGCTAGTAAGGGTTGATATGACAATATTGCCAACCTAATCGCATAGTCTTGAATAAAGGCCAGGTTAAAAATACCCATAACCGGCGATAGCAAGTGGAAATTGTCATTTATTATAAATATATTCATACCAACATGTTCTGGACTTCAGGAAATAAAACACTAAGCACTTTTTCCATCAACATTACAGCACCATGCGGTGATGGTCCTGTGAAGGCTTTGATCCAGAAGAACTGCGTCCCCGAGCGACTGAGAGCTGCTGGCTTCCAAGAGATCCCAGTCCCCGGTGGTACATTCTACATCAGCCCATCCCCTGACGTCATCATTCAACCACCACCAATCCTAGTCCGTCCACCACAGCTGGCTGCCATCACGCCTCCCATACTAACAGTGCAACCACCGCCATTACCACCTGTTACTCCAAGACCTATTATTGTCAACCCTCCACCTCTAGCCCCGATTACTCCTCCCCCAGTTCTTGCCAGACCTTCTCCGTTAGGCCCTATCCAACCTCCATCTATCGTGGTCAGAATACCGAAACCTGCATGTATTCAACCAGCACCGATTAGTATCAGTCAACCAAGGCTTTCACCTTTGACCCCACCACAGATTGTCGTGAGACAGCCGAGACCTCAAGCTATACAGTCACCAACGATCTGTGTGTCAACTACTTCCCTCCAGCCTGGTAACGGCCAAGGTAGAAATCCTTGTGGAAACTTAAATGCATGTGGATGCCCAGTACCCTGTCAGCCCTGCCAGCCCTGCCAGCCCTGCCAGCCCTGCCAGCCCTGCCAACCCTTACCGAACCCATGCCCCACTCAAAACCCTTGCCCCTGCCCCTGCCCATTACCCTGCGAACCATCCTTACCACCACCTTGCTCATGCCCGTGTCCCTGTGAGGCTCCATCACCTTGCTAAATAACAGACCAGCCATTTAACACTTATTCTTAACGCCCCAAAATAATCCAAGTGTTAGGCAAAATTGTAAAAATAATTTGGCAACCCTAATATATTTGGGAAGGTGAGACTACTAGAGTGCAAGTATAAAAACATCTGGCTTATGAAAAACTAATTTTTCCCTAATATACAGAGTTACGAATTGAAATACACAATTTTTCCTATTTGCTAGTCAAGCGAGGGCTATAATGCCATTACAACGGATTTAGATGAATATTGAACAGTAAACATCGAAGAATAGGATAACGAAACCTCTGTCATGTATACAGGGTATACGGCGAAGAAACTTACGACATCTAGTTAACGATTGTAGTACTAAAAATAGGCAGTACCGCTAACAACTAGAGCAGACGTGTTGCGCTGTTGATAACCACGCCATCTAGTGTATATAGCGGGAACTATTTAAGCTGTATCTTCGGGTCATTACGAATAAGTGTTCAAATAATAATTTATAGTTTTAAAAAGATCTCTGTGTTAGTTATTTGGATGAAATTCGCACGAAATAGGTTTAAAGATATTCAGTGATAGTTAAATTACCTGTAAATAGTAATAAATGTTGCGTTGAAGTGCTTACAAATGTTTATTAAATAGTATCTATATATGTAAAATGTATTATAATAAAATATATGTGTAAAGAATTGAATGAAGACTTTTGTATTATTTTCAACTAGCAGACAAATTATATGACACGAAAACCTTTCTCGAGAACCACTCTATCCATTGGTGAAAACCGCACCAAAATCCGTTGCGTAGTTTTAAAGATACGAGTATGTTAGGAAGTAGTTGAGCAGTTTTTAAGAAAATAACATTTTTCCTGGATTTACAGGTACAAATAAAAATTTATTGATGTTCGTTTTTCTCTCACTCGAGAATGGCTGAACCGATTTGGCTAAGTTTGTTCTTAAAATATTCGTGGAAGTTCAGGCAACACCGAACTTCGATGGGCTTAACTTTTCTAAAATAACTTTACAATAAGTATCTAATTAATATTTTTGGACGACGTCATCTAGCCCAAATTAAGCTATAAGCTTGTGCTATAGATTTAGACGCCTGATAAACATACTTATTTATTTCTAAATACATACATATTGTACATAGAAAATACCCAAACTCCGAAACAAATATTTGATTCGACCCGTACTCTAACCTGGGACGGCAGTCCCATACTCATACCACTGCGCCACCGAGGCAGTTGAATGAAAATTGAATAAATTAAATAAATAATAAAACAATATGAATCGCGAGAACTGTCTTAAGCCGGATTCGGACCAGGCGACTGTTCTCTTTCTAGAACGTTAGAGTTGGGTCTTCTCAGGGCTTCTCTATACTACGTAGGTACTACTCTGTTAAGAAAGTACCGGGATAATCAATAATACACAAAATTTTTGTTATTCATCCAAATTTATTGTATCACCTTTAAAGTATGCTCCTTCACGATACACTTACGCCAACGAATAATCCAATCATCAAAACGTTTTTTAGAACGCTGTTTCCGGAATAGAGTTCAGTTCTCGCCGCGAATGCTCCTTTATGTCTTCTACCGATTGAAAACGGGTGCCACGAAGTGGTAATTTGAGTTTAGGAAAAGAATAGGAAAAAGAAAGAAGTCAGCTGGAGCCATATCTGGTGAATGTGGTGGTTGCTCGATGGTATTTGTTGAGTGTTTGGACAAAGATTCCTTCATAATAAGGCCCTTGTATTAAGGCGCATTATCGTGGTGCAAAATCCAAGAATTTTCTTTGCACAAATCAGGCCTTTTTCGTCGAATTTGCTCTCATAAACGCCGCATAACGCTCAAATAATATTCTTTATTTACCGTTTGACCTTCCGGCAAGAATTCCGAGTGCACAACACCGCGATAGTCAAAGAAAACAGTCAACATGACTTTGACTTTAGATCGACTTTGGCGTGGTTTTTTCGGTTTTGGTTCAGTTGGAAGGCGCCACTTCGAAGTTTGTTGGCTAGTTTGCATGTTAAACTCGTAAAACCACGTCACGTCACCAGTAACAATGTGTTTCATGAATGTTCGGTCGGAATTGACTCGTTCTAGCATGTCCTCAGCGACTCTCATGCAATTGAGTTTTTAAAGAAAATTTAGGTCTTTTGGGACTAGCCGAGCGGCAACTCGTTTCATACCCAAACGATTAGTTAAAATGGTACGGATCGACTCGTGAGATACAGAAAGTTCGGCGGCTATCTCCCTCAAACTTGAATGAGGATTTTCAGTCACTATTTCCTTCACTTTTGCGATGTTAACTTCAGTTGCAGACGTAGATGGCCTACCAGAGCGAGACAAATCTTCTATCAAGACATCATGACAGCTTTTGACCGCTTTGTACCACTCATAAGCACGTGTTTTTGATAAAGTTGTTTCACCGTAAGCCTTCAGTAACATTTTCAGTGTCTCCGAACACGAAATTCCATTGGCGATGCAAAATTTAAGACAAACTCTTTGTTCGATGTTTTTGTCCATTATGAAATTCGCAATACACACAAGATATATAAAAAATATAACTAAAAACAGCACTGTATTTAATATAAATAACAGATGCAACTCAAAGTCCGCGCCAAAATGGAAAATCGTTGTGCAATCTAATAACAAAAAAAAATCAAAAATTTGAATTTGGAACCATAAACAAATCATCCATTCTCGATACTTTGTTGATTGAATGTACATGATGCGCCCGTGCGCAGCCGCGTCTATTGATAATGTCGGTGTGTAAAATAAATGTAGCTTAAGCGCCGTTCGTCGTGTATTGACGTGTACGGAAGAGCGTTGTAAGTGACCATAAAGTGGGAAGTAAATAAAAGCAATGGGTGCAAAGGGGCCCTTCTTACATCTATCGGGCCCCAGCGACCTCACCTGCTAGTGGCGCACCTGCTGATTAACGGACGAGGTTCGTATATTACGGTACCCATGTGGTGGCTTCGACCCCTACGTGGATACCAGGTGGTACAACAGTGTTGGTCCGGGGGGGTACCACCGTGCAGCTGTGCTGAAGCCCCCCAAGTAACCCAGTCCAGCCTGGGTTGCGTTAGGGGTTCAGCAGCTGCACTGCCGGGCCCAGGGCGATGTATGGTGCGGCAGGCAGGGGTCCAGTGGGGGCGAAGCGGAGTCTAGTGTGGGTGGTGTGGGTCGATTCGCCGGCCAGGGAGACCCTTAGCAACGGCGTTGCTGCGGCCGCCCGCAACATAGTCATGGGGCCCGCCTGGGACCAACCACCCCAGTAGGCTGCCCCACATGTTGCGCATAATCCTGTTGTGGGGTCGCCGCTCCGGGTGGTAACCGGTGTGGGGTAGCGGCGGCCTTGCATCAGAGGGGTTTGGGAGCCCTTCCGTCCGGCGGGTCGGCTCCGACCTAACCACACGGTTCTAGACGAAGCTAGCCTCTGCACTTTGTCACTTACTGCCGCACCAAATATCGCCCTGTCTTCACGCTTCCCCATATTTCAAAATGACAGTGCAACAAGATAATAGACGGTACACAGTGGCCCCTAGAAACCCCACAAAATTGACTTCGTTTGAGGTGGAGTTCGCGAATATCCGCGGAGTCCATGCAAAACTCGATACCGTCCACCATCACCTGGAGACGGCACGGCCTTCTGTGATGTTCCTAACGGAGACACAGATACGCCGCCCTGACGATACGTCGTACCTCTGTTACCCGGGCTATATCATTGAGCAACAATTCCGCGATAAAGCCGGGGTGTGCGTGTTCGTTAGGGCGGATGTTTGCTGCCGCCGGTTGCGCTGTCTGGAGAACCCCTCCTACTCCGTCCTTTGGCTGCACGTGGATCATGGCTCCATGAGCTGACCTGGTTTTCCTGGGGGACTTTAACGGTCATCACGTTGAGTGGCTGGGGTCCCTTAGGAACGATCATGCGGGACGAACCGCTCATGCATTCACTCTCTCCCACGGGCTGACCCAGATGGTACGGGGTATCACCCGGATACCTGACAGGTCAGACCACACGCCCGCCTTGCTGGATCTACTGCTGACGAGTCGCCCAGCCGAGTACAGTGTGTCGGTACGCGCCCCACTGGGCACTTCCGACCACTGTGTGGTGCACGCCAGCTTCCAAGTGCCACAGCCTGCTCGTGCTGAACAAATGACTCGACGACTATGGCACTACTCGTCGGCAGACTGGGACGGTCTCCGCGATTACTTTGCGTCAGTCCCGTGGAGCCAGCGCTGCTGCCGATACTGGCGAGATCAGTCTAGGGATAGAATATTATATTCCTTTCACTGATGTCGCCAGCATCCGCAAAGCTCGCCCCTGGTTCGGGCGTGAATGTGCCGAGGCTGTCCAGAAAAAACAGTCGGCATATCGCGCCGGGGTCAGGGCTCGGGCGGGCACGTGACCCGAACGTGAACCACCTCAAAGCAGCGTACAATAGGGCCACTAGTCCTTGGCTATTAGTCTGGACATCGCCAAACTTTTCCATAGCCTCACCCCATACATGCGTGACGAATGCCAGGAGGTCACCCGTTGATCGTTTTGGCCTGAAGCCATATTGCCGATCATTGATTAGCGAGTGATCCTCTAGGTATCGCATGAGCTGCTTATTGATAAGAAGCTCGAGCACCTTGCAAATGACTGAGGTGACAGCTATGGGTCGATAGTTGCCTGGATCGGATCGATCCCCTTTCTTGGGGATCGGTTGTACGTTCGCCTCCTTCCAGACCTCCGGCACGAGGCCTGTAGAGTATGACAGGCGGTACAGACGCGTTAATACTGGAGACAACTCAGCAGCACAGTTTCGTAGCACCACCGCCGGAATGCCGTCAGGGCCACTGGCTTTCCGCGTGTCGAGTAACCGCAGCACTGCCCGTACATCACATTGCCTGATAACAATATCAGGCATTGTGTGGCCACAGTTGGCGATGGCGGGGGGCTGCAGGCCACAGTCATCCACCCGGGAATTAGCCGCAAAGAGGTCTGCGAGCATGTCCGCCTTCTCTTGGGCTTTGTGAGCCAGTGATCCATCAGGAAAACGCAGTGGTGGCAGCGAGGGTTGGCAAAAATTTGACTGTACGGCTTTGGCCAGTTCCCAGTATCCACGGCTGCCCGTGGGATGGGATGTGAGCTCCTGACCAAGTCGCGCGACGCGCTGGGCATCCGCTCTCTTGAAGGCCCTCGTGCTGAACCTAGTGGCCCTATTGTACGCTGCTTTGAGGCGGTTCACGTTCGGGTCACGTGCCGCCCGAGCCCTGACCCCGGCGCGATATGCCGACTGTTTTTTCTGGACAGCCTCGGCACATTCACGCCCGAACCAGGGGCAAGCTTTGCGGATGCTGGCGACATCAGTGAAAGGGATATAATATTCTATCCCTAGACTGATCTCGCCAGCAACGCCAGCAGCGCTATCCGAAGGTGCCTTCCCTACAAAGCAGCGCTGGTTCCACGGGACGGACGCAAAGTAATTGCGGAGACCGTCCCAGTCTGCCGACGAGTAGTGCCATAGTCGTCGAGTCATTTGTTCAGCACGAGCAGGCGGTGGCACTTGGAAGCTGGCGTGCACCACACAGTGGTCGGAAGTGCCCAGTGGGGCGCGTACCGACACACTGTACTCGGCTGGGCGACTCGTCAGCAGTAGATCCAGCAAGGCGGGCGTGTGGTCTGACCTGTCAGGTATCCGGGTGATACCCCGTACCATCTGGGTCAGCCCGTGGGAGAGAGTGAATGCATGGGCGGTTCGTCCCGCATGATCGGTCCTAAGGGACCCCAGCCACTCAACGTGATGACCGTTAAAGTCCCCCAGGAAAACCAGGTCAGCGTTCGAGAACCGCACCTGCGCATCGTCAGCCATCTCGCTGAGGTATTCGAAAAGCCTTGTTGTCCCAGTGTCCCCTGTGTGGGAGCGGTAGACGCACACGTAGATCTGGCTCATGGAGCCATGATCCACGTGTTGTGGTGGTGCTATGAAAATGTGCTGCTGAGTTGTCTCCAGTATTAACGCGTCTGTACCGCCTGTCATACTCTACAGGCCTCGTGCCGGAGGTCTGGAAGGAGGCGAACGTACAACCGATCCCCAAGAAAGGGGATCGATCCGATCCAGGCAACTATCGACCCATTGCTGTCACCTCAGTCATTTGCAAGGTGCTCGAGCTTCTTATCAATAAGCAGCTCATGCGATACCTGGAGGATCACTCGCTAATCAATGATCGGCAATATCGCTTCAGGCCACAACGATCAACGGGTGACCTCCTGGCATTCGTCACGCATGTATGGGGTGAGGCTATGGAAAAGTTCGGCGAGTCCTTGGCTATTAGGACATCGCCAAAGCTTTCGATAGAGTCTGGCATGCCTCGCTCCTTTCCAAGCTTCCGGCATATGGTCTACCTCCTCAACTGTGCAGCTGGATTGCCAGTTTTTTAAACGAGCGCCGAGTGCGGGTCCTCTGCGATGGCCAGGCTTCTCGCTTCTTGCAAGTGAATGCCGGGGTACCGCAGGGGTCCGTACTGTCACCAACTCTCTTTCTTCTGCATATCAATGATATGCTTTCCCTCAGGAACATTCATTGCTATTCAGATGACAGTACATTGCACGGGAGTTACTCGGTTCGTCCGACGGCGGGGCGATATGTGATAGAAGAGGAGAGACGACATCTCGTGGGTGATCTCGACCGAAATCTCGACAGTATCTCCCAATGGGGTGCCGAGAACTTGGTCGAGTTCAATGCCCACAAAACACAGGCGTGTGCATTTACGGCGAAAAAATCCCCTTTCCTTCCCCTACCCACTCTTCAGAATGCAATATTACCAATGAAGGACAATCTAGACATCCTTGGCATAGACGTTCGTCGAGAGCTCAATAACACAAAATACATTGAGAGATGTATTGGGCTAGCTTCGCGGAAACTAGGAATACTGAACAAGGTAAAGCGATTCTTTACACCGCACCAGAGGTGTCTGCTGTACAAAACGCAGATTAGATCCTGCGTTGAATACTGCTCTCACCTCTGGGACGGCTCCGCGAAGTATTTGCTGGACGCACTCGACGCTATGCAGCGACGCGCTGTTCGCATTATAGACTGTCCGGAGGTAACGGGAAGCCTTGAGCCGCTAGCCCAGCGCCGAACAATTGCTTCCTTGGCCGCGTTCTACCGTAATTACCACGGTGAGTGTTCTGAAGAGCTCTTCAACCTGATCCCACCCTCTCCCTTCCGATCCCGAACAACGCGTGCCGGGCAGAGATGTCACTCTCATACCGTGGAAACCGTCTTCGCGAGAACCGAGCGTTTTAAACGTTCGTTTCTCTGCCGAACGATGGTGGCTTGGAACGCCCTGCCTGCGCACGTGTTTCCTCCAACATATAACCCTGGGTTCTTTAAGCGAAGCGTGAAGAGGCACATTACTGGGTCGTCAAGTTGAGGGCCACTCTCTATAGTATTCCTGTGTACTGTGAGAGTCGCCCTCAATTGCCAGACGTCGCCTCAGCTTACCATCAGGCGGGTGGCGTCAATATGTCGACCTAAATATATAAAAAAAAGCAAAATATCTTAAAATTATTTCTTTTAAAATGTACAGCGGAGTAAACTTGCTTATGAGCCACTTTAACAATATTCTAGTCCGAGCTAAATTGCTAATATCCCTATCGCATAGTTTAGTTTTATCGATAAAATTCTTTATATGCGGATATGCTTTAGACGTGGCGGAGATAAATTGCTGAAGTGCCATATCATGAGAAACTTTAGCGCGGCTAATTGTATTATGTCAAAACAATTCCATGGTCCATGGTGAAGCAAAATTTCTTATGTAAATATATGCGTAACATCTCGGAAAAGAGATATTGCTTAACCTACAATCTAACAAAACTATGTGTAGGTTAAGAGACAAATCTTCTAAAAAGATCTAAAATTGTGCGCTTATTAACCTGAAAAATCGGAATCACAGATTGCTTATCGACCATCAAAAATAAAACCGAGATCAGCGGATAGAGAAAAATCAGGCGATTCTAATGATATATATAACTCATTTTCGTAAATATGGCGCATAAGCAAGGTTGTCTTTTCAGCGTCGATAATATGATTGATTACATCATATTTGTAAAGTACAATTACTTATTTCCAATATGGCGCTCGACAATCCTCGACCAAGATCGGGGATGATCGGAACTACATATTACACGAGATATATTGCTTCATATTCATAACGTCCTGCTAGGACATTAAAGACTAAAACAGTAATGAAAATCACCTACCAAAATGTATTTTTTTTGCAGTTGTCCTATGAATAACCTAGATGTGGCTTGATTAAATTTTTACATCGCATTCTAAAACCCAGGAAAATTATCTTTTTAAAAACACTATTTATCATAAGTATTAATTGTTTATTTTTACAGAGACAGATTATGACTGAGTACAAAAAATTACAAAATTCAGGAACTTTTGACATTTAGTAGGTATTGTTAGCGGAAAAATCCAATCGACTAGAAATGCGACTGCAACGCGTGTACATCAATAGGATAATAGATTTGTCCCCTCACTATTGGTGGTACTCGAGATGCATTGGTAGATTGACAAGGTGTCATGGCGTCATGGCGACTAATAATAACGTGAGGCATGTTTGTCAGTCACGGGCTCCCAAGTCAATTCGAAATTTTTGTATAGAATTTTGATATTTTTACGTTATTTACCAAATATTCAGTTGAATGTTTATTCAGTATACTGTTAAATAGAATAAGCTTTTCATGTGGACGTTTACACAGTATTTCATCTTCTTCTTTTAAAAACGTGGCTCCATCGATATTGATCGATGATTCGCCAATGTCAAGGTAATGCTTGATTAGTTGATAGTCCCGCACAGAAGAACTAGTTATTCCTAACTAGCTCCAGGTGCAGGACAAGAAACGTTTATTTTTTATTTATTTATTTTATTTATTTTTGTACACACACAGTAAATAAAACAGTAAATGGATACAAACTAAACATGTATACAATGGCGCCACTTATCTCTAAAGAGATCTCTTCCAGTGGGCCTAAGAGAGGAGATCGTGATGCAAACAGGTCCTGATGTGTGTGCAGGTTAATAAACTTACATAAACTATAACTACATAAATACACAAATACATACATAAAAAGATATATATATATATATATATACATAGACGTACAATAATTAAGGTAAGGAAGCGAGATAGTGTTCCTTGACTCTCTTCTTGAAGCCAGACACAGTTCTGCAGAAGAGCGTTCCACAGTCTGACGGCATGAACGGAGAAAGAGTAGGAGAAGAAGTCAGATTTGTGGGAAGGACAATTGAGGCGGTAGGAGAGGTGAGGCCGGCACGATTCATCTGATGCACGCATCAGTGTGAACCGCTCCCGCAGGTAGGAAGGATATGAGGGATTGTGTAGGACATTGAAGAGGAGACATTATAACCGAGTATTTCTACGAAGACGGATTGGGAGCCACTTGAGTTCCTTGCGAAATTTTGAGACGTGATCATACTTACGTAAGTTAAAAATAAATCGGATACCTAAGTTTTGCAACCGCTCAAGTTTGTTTAAGAGCTCCTCTGTAGCATCCAGGCAGCAAGCGTCCGCGTAGTCCAAGATCGGCACGATTAGTGTTTGGGCCAGCGAGATTTTAGTATCGTGGGGCAAGAAACTCTGGAGGCATTTAAGTGTATGAAAGGTGAAGTGGACCTTCTTGCTGACCTCGTTAATATGAGAGCCCCAGGACAAGTTGTTGTCGATAATAACTCCCAAGTTCTTAGCGGCATTGGTGTATTTGATAGGGATATCATCCAGCACGATAGCTGGAAGAGATGCCATATCCAGCCCTGCCAACATCTGCCGACTGCCAATTACCATGGCCTGAGATTTAGTGGGATTTATGTGGAGGCCGTATGACCTTGCCCATAGGCTGATGGCACTCAAGTGATGATTCATGACAGCGATGGCAGTCCGATACTCGTTGAGGGTAAAGTGCCTATACAGCTGTAGGTCGTCTGCATACAGATGGAAGTTGGAAGAAATGACTCTAACTGCGGAGTTGATAAAAATGGAGAAAAAAAGAGGAGAGAGTACGCCACCTTGGGGCACGCCCGCAGTGAGATTGCACCAGTCAGACTGAGCGTCATTGTAGCGAACACACTGCGAGCGGCCCTGAAGATAGGATTTAAACCAGGTCACAGCCTCCATGGAACAATTCAACGACTTAAGGATACCAAGGAGAATGTCAAAGTCTACCGAGTTAAAGGCACTACTGAAGTCCAGTAGCACCAATACCGTAAGAGATCTACTCTCCATGGCCCAACGTATGTCGTCGGTCACCTTAAGAAGTGCCGTCACAGTGCTGTGAGGAGATTATTCCGTGTCAGGTAACTAGTCAACTGGCGATGCTATATGTTCAAGGACTTTGGATAGGAATGGTAGAATGGATATAGGACGAAATTGAGACGGGAGAATTATAAACGTTGTTCGGTATGTGAGTATCTGGGAGCCCGATTTTTGCGGAGCGCCAGAGGTAACCTAAAAAGCCACCAGCCATGCGCTCAGCAAAAATCGAACTCCATACTCAATTAAACACTTAAATTATTGTCAATGATAAAACGAACTACTCAACTACTACTCAATTATTAACATCATATCAAAATAAAATATATACTTAGGTAAGTACAAAATCAATGTCAAACAAGTGTCAAACATAACAAAACTAGCATGTCAGACATAAGCGAAACTAACAGGTTAATAAATTGAAATTTGAAATTGTTTATTTTCGACACTAGGTCATTCAGTACAAAAATTCCTTACAAAATTACAAACATAACTTCAACTTCCTGTCAAAATAATATCATAAGAGAATAAAAGTTTTTTTTTTTTTTTATTTTTTTTTTTTTATATTGGGTTCGCCTAATTGACGCCGCCCGCCTGGTGGTAAGTCGTGACGACGTCTAGCGATTGTGGGCCACTCTCACAGCATACAATACTATAGAGAGTGGCCCTCAACTTGACGACCTACTGATGTGCCTCTTCACGCTCCGCTTAAAGAACCCAGGATTATATGTGGGAGGAAACACGTGCACAGGCAAGGCGTTCCAGGCCACTATCGTTCGGCAGAGAAACGAACGTTTAAAACGCTCGGTTCTCGCGAACATTCTATCCACTGTGTGGGAGTGGCATCTCTGCCCGGCACGCGTTGTTCGTGATCGGAAGGAAGAGTGTGGGATCAGATTGAAGAGCTCTTCAGAACACTCGCCGTGGTAAATACGGTAGAATGCGGCCAAGGAAGCTATTGTTCGGCGCTGAGCTAGCGGCTCAAGGCTTCCCGTTACCTCCGGACAACCTATAATACGGATAGCCCGTCGCTGCATAGCGTCGAGAGCGTCCAGCAGATACTTCGCGGAGCCGTCCCAGAGGTGAGAGCAGTATTCGACGCAGGGTCTAATCTGCGTCTTGTACAGCAGACACCTCTGGTCCGGTGTAAAGAATCTCGTTACCTTATTCAGTATTCCTAGTTTCCGCGAAGCTAGCCCTATACATCTTTCGATGTAGTTTTTATTATTGAGCTCTCGACGAACGTCTATGCCAAGGATGTCAAGGTTGTCCTTCTTTGTTAATAATGCATTCTGAAGAGAGGGTAGGGGAAGGAAAGGGGATTTCAGGTTCTCGGTACCCCATTGATAGATACAGTCGATGTTCCTGTCGAGATCAGCCACGAGATGTAGTCTATCCTCCTCAATCTCCAACCGCCCTGTCGCCCTGCCGCTAATGTCAAACAAATCAAATATAACAAATAATTTACTAAGGGTTAAAACAAATTATCAGGTTGATACTCAAAAATTAACCTCTGATTACACAATTACAGAGTATTGAGTTTTTTTTTTTAGTATTTAAATTGAATATTTGAGCTTCGTCACGACCTTAGTTGAAATCAGCTATTAACTTAGGAGAAAAAAATTTAATTATCGGTCAAGAGGTTGCTGAGAAACCAACATCCGAACATTTTACATTTAACCTGCTCCATGGGAGCTCCGCTCAATAAAAATGGCGGCAGAGGAGCGCGGGTTTGTGACTCGGAATCGTATCTACGTGATCGCGGTAACGTGTCTTACGGCCAACTCAACTGACTGTCCTTGACACTTGACTGACAGTCCTTGGAGTTTTTCATTTAGTTCCGAGTTAATGGCGCGCGCGTTGTCGCACGTCCCAATCCCTCTCGCTCGTCCTCCGTCCATTCAATACATGTACATATTTATATTTATGCAGTATAAAGATCAATACCTAAAGTTTACTAACTACTCGCTAGTTAATATGTATCTACAATAACCTACATACAATGCTGTGGCGCCGCGGTAGCCTACGCAAAGGTTCGAAATGAACGCGAGCGAAATCTGTCGTTTTAAATCGTATCACTATCACTACATTATAAAACAAAGTCGCCCGTTCTGTATGTATGCTCAGATCTTTAAAACTACGCAATGGATTTGATGTAGTTTTCACTAATAGATAGAGTGGTTCTTGAGGAAAATTTTTGTATTTATTTTGTCAAGCGGACGATAAAGCTAGTAATATATATATATAATATTATGTTTGTACAAAGGTTCGAAATGAACGCGAGCGGAATCACAAGCTTTTTAAATGCATAATAAAATAAACTTTATTTCCCTCCGTACATAAGAAATACATTTAAAAAAGTAGGTCACATTAAAAAATAACGCCTCTTTCTTTGTTGCCAGCATTAAATAATAACCTCCTTATTACGTGTTTTTTTATAAAGATAAAACCTTACCTCCTTATCTGATGAACGCACCCTAAATATTAAATTTAAAAAAAATTGGAAGTGTCATGGCGGCACGCAGTGTGACGTAATCATGACAAATATTTTAAGTATTTTTAATGGATAAATTTTAATGGTGTGCTAGGTACTGTATGGGTTTGTGGTTAGTGAAACTAAAGCCACAGAATAGAGAATAGTACTTACATACAGAACTTGCACTTCGACGTTAATTAAAGCACATTCTTTTGTTTACAGAGAACATCATTGGAACGTTAGGGTTGACCAGTAAAGTAAAATATGTATCATGATAATTTGACCAATAATTATGACGTTAATGCCTCAATATCAACTCTATGGTCAATGCCGTGTCACAAACAAGAGACAATCCTAACTGATTTACAACTTCAAGTTGTCGCTGACGTCACGTATTTTTTGCGATTGTTAGGCGAGTGACATAGGCCTGCTAAAGCTAGCTACTGGGATAGGTGAGAATACTTCGTGTGATAAGCAAAATGGTTAGTTCTGTGTCTGGATGTAATTGTACTATTTAGAAGAACATTTCTTTTATTTTCTTAATGTACTTCGGGAATCAATTGACATTGTATTTCTTGTAGACTTGTAGTGTCTTATGTAATATTAATTTCATGACATTTACCATAGAATGATTTTACGAGTATGATACAATTTTAATGAATCTACCTAATATATAAAATTCTCGTGTCGCGGTGTTTGTAGTTAAACTCCTCCGAAACGGCTTGACCGATTCTCATGAAATTTGGTGTGCATATTGGGTAGGTTTGAGAATCTGACAACATCTATTTTTCATCCCCCTAAATGTTAAGGGTAGTCCAACCCTAAATATCTTTTTTAATTTTTAGATAAATTTTTATTTTTTTATGATACAGCATTAGAAAATACATACAACCCGGAATTTTCAACCCTCTACGATCAACCCCTATTTTTCCATTTGATTCTTACAGATGTGCCAATTCCCAGTTAGATTAGCTATAATGATCAATAAGTCACAAGGCCGGACATTGTCTGTATGTGGCTTAGATTTGGAAACACCATGCTTTTACCACGGACAACTATATGTGGCATGTTCTCGCGTGGGAAAACCATCCAGTTTGTTTGTGTTGGCTAAAGACGGACTAACCAAGAATATTGTGCTTAGAGATTAATCTTTATTTTTTTTCAACTGCCATAATTGATAGTAGAAATATGTATTATTATTTTTAATGTTTAGATAGCTATCGAGAATTGTAATTTAAGATATATTTGTTACTTTGATAAATATTAATTTATTAACCTAGCATAGTTTCATTGTCTACAACGCTTTCGATTATAAGCACACTTATAGTAGATAGTTATTTTTATTGAACTAAAAAATGTATTCCTATGAAATTTTGGTCAAGTACATTAGTACTGGTATTATAATATAATGTGCTTGTTTTTGCTTGATTTTATTGGATATATAATTGTAATCTGCATGCCTCCAAGAAAAAAAGAAAAAAAAAAAAAAAAAAATGCCTCCTAGAACACGGTTCGAGCTTTAATATCATGTGACATCTTGGATAAAATATTATGTACCTACCTGTGTTCTAAGATTAATAAATATGAATGAGAATATGAATCATCGTGTTACTGCTGTCGTCGGATATACTTAAGTTTGAAAGTATCTAGAGTTGTTGCAGCCGCTTGTTATTATTAACTAGTACGGTGTCTTGATTGTGCTTCGCGCCGCACCACGTCCTAGGTTTTGGCCTATAACTTTTGACCCCTTAGGGCTAGGTCAAATTTTCGATTTTTTTGCTTGCCTCCAGATCGAGGGCTATCCATAGAGGGGTCAACCATCATTGGAGCATAAGCAGTTCTCGAGAGCTAAGGGGGGACAAAAATTACATTCCCCATTTGTATATATAGATAGATAGATAAGATTTATTTAACAACCGACTTCAAATGGCACCAAATAATTGTCGGAATGGGACCAAATTGAGATGGGACCACTTGGAAAGTTTCAAAATCGGTTGACCCAGTCCAACGATATGCGGTAACAAACATTAAAAAAAAAGCATAAACTCGAATTGAGATCCACCTCCTTTTTTGGAAGTCGGTTGATTATAAAGAGAGAAACATTTTGTTGTTTGTTTGTTTGAATGAATAAGCTCCATAACCACAGAACCTATTTGAAAAAAATCTTTAACTCTATAAAGCTACATTGTAAGCAAGTCTTAGATCAAAAATACTATAGATATTGGATTCAGTACAAATACAACGCGGAATCTTGGCACTCGAATACTATATAGGTAATTATTACAAATACCATCTATAAAATAAACAAGATTGTACATTGATGGTTGACATAGATGGTAGACATAATTCGTAATAATGAATACAGGTGCATCAATGTACAGCGCCGTTGTCGCATCCCTCGAGAGTCAGCGAGCGCAATAGGAACTTAGTACGGCGCGCGGTTGAAGCGCGCAGGTGTGCAATGTACAGCGCCGTTGTCGCATCCCTCGAGAGTCAGCAAGCGCAATAGGAACTTAGTACGGAGCGCGGTTGAAGCGCGCAGGTGTGCAATGTACAGCGCCGTTGTCGCATCCCTCGAGAGTCAGCAAGCGCAATAGGAACTTAGTACGGCGCGCGGTTGAAGCGCGCAGGTGTGCAATGTACAGCGCCGTTGTCGCATCCCTCGAGAGTCAGCAAGCGCAATAGGAACTTAGTACGGCGCGGTTGAAGCGCGCAGGTGTGCAATGTACAGCGCCGTTGTCGCATCCCTCGAGAGTCAGCAAGCGCAATAGGAACTTAGTACGGCGCGCGGTTGAAGCGCGCAGGTGTGCAATGTACAGCGCCGTTGTCGCATCCCTCGAGAGTCAGCAAGCGCAATAGGAACTTAGTACGGCGCGCGGTTGAAGCGCGCAGGTGTGCAATGACCCGAGGTGAAGTGGTGCCGTTTTTAAAGCAATGATCGGTAATCTAGGTATTTTTGATCTAAGAAACAAGTCATATTTATTTTGAACATTCTCACACGACATCATCTAGCCCTAACCAAGCTTATATAAGCTTGTGCTATGGGATCTAGACAACTGATAAACATACTTATATATTTCTAAATATTGAGCTCGTGACCATTTCTTAAGACACTGAGACCCCTCCGTGTCTCGGAGAGCACTTTAAGCCGTCGGTCCCGGTTGTCATACGAACATCTATGGCAGTCGTTAGGGGTAGTTGGAGCCCTTAAAATTTGACCGGTCTAACTTCAAAACTTCGATATCGCCCATGGGTTGTGGAGGTCAGATGGCAGTCGCTTCACGGAACATATCGAAGTTCAGCCGAATCACAGTTAGACTGGAAAGCCGACCCCAACTAAGTTGGGAAAAGGCTCGGTGAATGATGATATTTCTAAATATTATGTACAATACATAGAAAATACCACAGAGTATACTAAGTCCATGGAAAATACATAAACTCCCCAACAAAACGTTCAAATTGAGAACGTTCATTGTACCAAGTTTTATTTTTAAAATTCGTTTAAAAATAGTTTTGGGCAACTGACCCTTTTGCCGCCTTAATTAGAAAGAGCCTTTTAGTTCTAAAAGTCATGCCAACGAGTGACCAACTGTCCAATAACAGTCAAATACTGTAAGAGAAGTATTTAGCCTGAAGGTCTACCGCAAACAACGCAATAACTGTCTACAAATACCTCAAATGTTAGTTCTAACTAATGACAAAGACAAAGTTTGTAGTAAAAAGTAAAACTACTTTAAAATGGGATATAACTAACCTACCTGCTGTAAGACTGCTTCGATGGCGTAGTCGGTAGTGCATCCGCTTTCGACTCCGGAGTCTCGGGTTCCATTCCCGGTCGGGACAAACTTTATGTGAAGACAGATACGTTTATACCGAAATCTGGATGTTTCCTATATATAATATGTGAGTATTTACAAAACAAATGTATATAAGTATTTATATCAGTTTATCTAGTACTCATATCACAAGCTCTGCTTAGTTTGAGACTAGATGGCGTTGTGCGAATTGTCCTTACATATTAATATTTTCTTATTTATTTATTTATTACCTATTTGGTAGTGGTCACCCATTATGGTTGAACAGTGGACTTCACGAATATTAAACATTATTTGAGAGGTTTCCCATACCATAAAAAAAGCTCCAAGTGCCCAGGAATAGCCCAGGACTTTAATTGGTTGTGTCATAGCGGTTGGCATATAAGATTTTGTTCGTTGATCAACGGGTTTCAAATTTTTATTAATTACAAATTAGCTGCTACTTTCTATTAAATTCATTCGGCCATTTTGGCCATAACCCATTATATGTGTGCCCGGTGACGGCAATAGGCTTGTCCCCTATTACGTGGGACTAAAATACTGGCAAATTGTGGGTGTGTAATGCACCTATGTCTACCCTTTCGCGGATATAGTCGTGATATGTGTGTGTAAAAAAAAAATTGAAATCCTCAAAATTATTGTAAATGCACACGCCTGTGTTTTGCGGGCGTTGAACTCGACCAGGTTCTCGGTACCCCATTGATAGATACAGTCGATGTTCCTGTCGAGATCAGCCACGAGATGTAGTCTATCCTCCTCAATCTCCAACCGCCCTGTCGCCCTGCCGCTAATGTCAAACAAATCAAATATAACAAATAATTTACTAAGGGTTAAAACAAATTATCAGGTTGATACTCAAAAATTAACCTCTGATTACACAATTACAGAGTATTGAGTTTTTTTTTTTAGTATTTAAATTGAATATTTGAGCTTCGTCACGACCTTAGTTGAAATCAGCTATTAACTTAGGAGAAAAAAATTTAATTATCGGTCAAGAGGTTGCTGAGAAACCAACATCCGAACATTTTACATTTAACCTGCTCCATGGGAGCTCCGCTCAATAAAAATGGCGGCAGAGGAGCGCGGGTTTGTGACTCGGAATCGTATCTACGTGATCGCGGTAACGTGTCTTACGGCCAACTCAACTGACTGTCCTTGACACTTGACTGACAGTCCTTGGAGTTTTTCATTTAGTTCCGAGTTAATGGCGCGCGCGTTGTCGCACGTCCCAATCCCTCTCGCTCGTCCTCCGTCCATTCAATACATGTACATATTTATATTTATGCAGTATAAAGATCAATACCTAAAGTTTACTAACTACTCGCTAGTTAATATGTATCTACAATAACCTACATACAATGCTGTGGCGCCGCGGTAGCCTACGCAAAGGTTCGAAATGAACGCGAGCGAAATCTGTCGTTTTAAATCGTATCACTATCACTACATTATAAAACAAAGTCGCCCGTTCTGTATGTATGCTCAGATCTTTAAAACTACGCAATGGATTTGATGTAGTTTTCACTAATAGATAGAGTGGTTCTTGAGGAAAATTTTTGTATTTATTTTGTCAAGCGGACGATAAAGCTAGTAATATATATATATAATATTATGTTTGTACAAAGGTTCGAAATGAACGCGAGCGGAATCACAAGCTTTTTAAATGCATAATAAAATAAACTTTATTTCCCTCCGTACATAAGAAATACATTTAAAAAAGTAGGTCACATTAAAAAATAACGCCTCTTTCTTTGTTGCCAGCATTAAATAATAACCTCCTTATTACGTGTTTTTTTATAAAGATAAAACCTTACCTCCTTATCTGATGAACGCACCCTAAATATTAAATTTAAAAAAAATTGGAAGTGTCATGGCGGCACGCAGTGTGACGTAATCATGACAAATATTTTAAGTATTTTTAATGGATAAATTTTAATGGTGTGCTAGGTACTGTATGGGTTTGTGGTTAGTGAAACTAAAGCCACAGAATAGAGAATAGTACTTACATACAGAACTTGCACTTCGACGTTAATTAAAGCACATTCTTTTGTTTACAGAGAACATCATTGGAACGTTAGGGTTGACCAGTAAAGTAAAATATGTATCATGATAATTTGACCAATAATTATGACGTTAATGCCTCAATATCAACTCTATGGTCAATGCCGTGTCACAAACAAGAGACAATCCTAACTGATTTACAACTTCAAGTTGTCGCTGACGTCACGTATTTTTTGCGATTGTTAGGCGAGTGACATAGGCCTGCTAAAGCTAGCTACTGGGATAGGTGAGAATACTTCGTGTGATAAGCAAAATGGTTAGTTCTGTGTCTGGATGTAATTGTACTATTTAGAAGAACATTTCTTTTATTTTCTTAATGTACTTCGGGAATCAATTGACATTGTATTTCTTGTAGACTTGTAGTGTCTTATGTAATATTAATTTCATGACATTTACCATAGAATGATTTTACGAGTATGATACAATTTTAATGAATCTACCTAATATATAAAATTCTCGTGTCGCGGTGTTTGTAGTTAAACTCCTCCGAAACGGCTTGACCGATTCTCATGAAATTTGGTGTGCATATTGGGTAGGTTTGAGAATCTGACAACATCTATTTTTCATCCCCCTAAATGTTAAGGGTAGTCCAACCCTAAATATCTTTTTTAATTTTTAGATAAATTTTTATTTTTTTATGATACAGCATTAGAAAATACATACAACCCGGAATTTTCAACCCTCTACGATCAACCCCTATTTTTCCATTTGATTCTTACAGATGTGCCAATTCCCAGTTAGATTAGCTATAATGATCAATAAGTCACAAGGCCGGACATTGTCTGTATGTGGCTTAGATTTGGAAACACCATGCTTTTACCACGGACAACTATATGTGGCATGTTCTCGCGTGGGAAAACCATCCAGTTTGTTTGTGTTGGCTAAAGACGGACTAACCAAGAATATTGTGCTTAGAGATTAATCTTTATTTTTTTTCAACTGCCATAATTGATAGTAGAAATATGTATTATTATTTTTAATGTTTAGATAGCTATCGAGAATTGTAATTTAAGATATATTTGTTACTTTGATAAATATTAATTTATTAACCTAGCATAGTTTCATTGTCTACAACGCTTTCGATTATAAGCACACTTATAGTAGATAGTTATTTTTATTGAACTAAAAAATGTATTCCTATGAAATTTTGGTCAAGTACATTAGTACTGGTATTATAATATAATGTGCTTGTTTTTGCTTGATTTTATTGGATATATAATTGTAATCTGCATGCCTCCAAGAAAAAAAGAAAAAAAAAAAAAAAAAAAATGCCTCCTAGAACACGGTTCGAGCTTTAATATCATGTGACATCTTGGATAAAATATTATGTACCTACCTGTGTTCTAAGATTAATAAATATGAATGAGAATATGAATCATCGTGTTACTGCTGTCGTCGGATATACTTAAGTTTGAAAGTATCTAGAGTTGTTGCAGCCGCTTGTTATTATTAACTAGTACGGTGTCTTGATTGTGCTTCGCGCCGCACCACGTCCTAGGTTTTGGCCTATAACTTTTGACCCCTTAGGGCTAGGTCAAATTTTCGATTTTTTTGCTTGCCTCCAGATCGAGGGCTATCCATAGAGGGGTCAACCATCATTGGAGCATAAGCAGTTCTCGAGAGCTAAGGGGGGACAAAAATTACATTCCCCATTTGTATATATAGATAGATAGATAAGATTTATTTAACAACCGACTTCAAATGGCACCAAATAATTGTCGGAATGGGACCAAATTGAGATGGGACCACTTGGAAAGTTTCAAAATCGGTTGACCCAGTCCAACGATATGCGGTAACAAACATTAAAAAAAAAGCATAAACTCGAATTGAGATCCACCTCCTTTTTTGGAAGTCGGTTGATTATAAAGAGAGAAACATTTTGTTGTTTGTTTGTTTGAATGAATAAGCTCCATAACCACAGAACCTATTTGAAAAAAATCTTTAACTCTATAAAGCTACATTGTAAGCAAGTCTTAGATCAAAAATACTATAGATATTGGATTCAGTACAAATACAACGCGGAATCTTGGCACTCGAATACTATATAGGTAATTATTACAAATACCATCTATAAAATAAACAAGATTGTACATTGATGGTTGACATAGATGGTAGACATAATTCGTAATAATGAATACAGGTGCATCAATGTACAGCGCCGTTGTCGCATCCCTCGAGAGTCAGCGAGCGCAATAGGAACTTAGTACGGCGCGCGGTTGAAGCGCGCAGGTGTGCAATGTACAGCGCCGTTGTCGCATCCCTCGAGAGTCAGCAAGCGCAATAGGAACTTAGTACGGAGCGCGGTTGAAGCGCGCAGGTGTGCAATGTACAGCGCCGTTGTCGCATCCCTCGAGAGTCAGCAAGCGCAATAGGAACTTAGTACGGCGCGCGGTTGAAGCGCGCAGGTGTGCAATGTACAGCGCCGTTGTCGCATCCCTCGAGAGTCAGCAAGCGCAATAGGAACTTAGTACGGCGCGGTTGAAGCGCGCAGGTGTGCAATGTACAGCGCCGTTGTCGCATCCCTCGAGAGTCAGCAAGCGCAATAGGAACTTAGTACGGCGCGCGGTTGAAGCGCGCAGGTGTGCAATGTACAGCGCCGTTGTCGCATCCCTCGAGAGTCAGCAAGCGCAATAGGAACTTAGTACGGCGCGCGGTTGAAGCGCGCAGGTGTGCAATGACCCGAGGTGAAGTGGTGCCGTTTTTAAAGCAATGATCGGTAATCTAGGTATTTTTGATCTAAGAAACAAGTCATATTTATTTTGAACATTCTCACACGACATCATCTAGCCCTAACCAAGCTTATATAAGCTTGTGCTATGGGATCTAGACAACTGATAAACATACTTATATATTTCTAAATATTGAGCTCGTGACCATTTCTTAAGACACTGAGACCCCTCCGTGTCTCGGAGAGCACTTTAAGCCGTCGGTCCCGGTTGTCATACGAACATCTATGGCAGTCGTTAGGGGTAGTTGGAGCCCTTAAAATTTGACCGGTCTAACTTCAAAACTTCGATATCGCCCATGGGTTGTGGAGGTCAGATGGCAGTCGCTTCACGGAACATATCGAAGTTCAGCCGAATCACAGTTAGACTGGAAAGCCGACCCCAACTAAGTTGGGAAAAGGCTCGGTGAATGATGATATTTCTAAATATTATGTACAATACATAGAAAATACCACAGAGTATACTAAGTCCATGGAAAATACATAAACTCCCCAACAAAACGTTCAAATTGAGAACGTTCATTGTACCAAGTTTTATTTTTAAAATTCGTTTAAAAATAGTTTTGGGCAACTGACCCTTTTGCCGCCTTAATTAGAAAGAGCCTTTTAGTTCTAAAAGTCATGCCAACGAGTGACCAACTGTCCAATAACAGTCAAATACTGTAAGAGAAGTATTTAGCCTGAAGGTCTACCGCAAACAACGCAATAACTGTCTACAAATACCTCAAATGTTAGTTCTAACTAATGACAAAGACAAAGTTTGTAGTAAAAAGTAAAACTACTTTAAAATGGGATATAACTAACCTACCTGCTGTAAGACTGCTTCGATGGCGTAGTCGGTAGTGCATCCGCTTTCGACTCCGGAGTCTCGGGTTCCATTCCCGGTCGGGACAAACTTTATGTGAAGACAGATACGTTTATACCGAAATCTGGATGTTTCCTATATATAATATGTGAGTATTTACAAAACAAATGTATATAAGTATTTATATCAGTTTATCTAGTACTCATATCACAAGCTCTGCTTAGTTTGAGACTAGATGGCGTTGTGCGAATTGTCCTTACATATTAATATTTTCTTATTTATTTATTTATTACCTATTTGGTAGTGGTCACCCATTATGGTTGAACAGTGGACTTCACGAATATTAAACATTATTTGAGAGGTTTCCCATACCATAAAAAAAGCTCCAAGTGCCCAGGAATAGCCCAGGACTTTAATTGGTTGTGTCATAGCGGTTGGCATATAAGATTTTGTTCGTTGATCAACGGGTTTCAAATTTTTATTAATTACAAATTAGCTGCTACTTTCTATTAAATTCATTCGGCCATTTTGGCCATAACCCATTATATGTGTGCCCGGTGACGGCAATAGGCTTGTCCCCTATTACGTGGGACTAAAATACTGGCAAATTGTGGGTGTGTAATGCACCTATGTCTACCCTTTCGCGGATATAGTCGTGATATGTGTGTGTAAAAAAAAAATTGAAATCCTCAAAATTGTGCCAAGTTTCTTGATCATCGGATATAAAACGTGGCCGCTAACTCGGAACACACACAGACAGACAGATAGACCATGATTAAGACACGTGTAAGACAACGAAAGCAAAATTGTCAATTTTTGAAATGTAGCGACTTCACTCACTTCACTCGCTCGGGCAAAAACACACCGATTCCAAAAATAAACATTTGCAAATCATACCAAAATATTTCACCAACCGGTCGAATCTGGGATCTCAGAGTTAGTTGTCTCACGCTGGCCTCACGTTCAATCCACTATAGCATCGAGGCTGTCAGTTATTTTTGAGAGCGACACCATTTACAGCCTCGGAGTAATGTCCTACCTACAGGTGATTACATATTTGAGCCGTTTGGAGTTGAGACACTGGGGTCATGAGGTCCGAACACCGCGTTTATAGACACATTGCTAAACGTTTAATCGATGCTTCTCAGGACCAGAAGCTATTTCCTGGCCCAAAGAATAAATATCGCCATCCAACGTGGCAACACAGCCAGCATTCTGGGTACCTTCCCAGTCGGCAATGACAAGGAGGATTTTTTAAACGATATTTTGTAATGTAAATATTTTTAGTATATAATTGTAGATTTTACGATGTGAAAACTATATATTTTCTCATTTTGAGAAATAGTCAGTTGAAGATCTGAGAAGTATTCTGCTGCAGGATTTTTTGAATTCGATCAAAACTCGCCGAAATAAAAAAATTCGAATTTGACCATTTTTTAAAATGGTTGTAACTTCTTTATAACGCATTTTTTCGAAAAAACACCAGAGTAAAAGTGTCTTATTTTGCCCGTTTTACCCTTAGAAATCATTTTCCAATATAAAAACCAACGTTTTATCAGTTAACAAATTAATTTGTTTATAACAATAAATAGCCCACCCGCACAAATTTTATTTTCTTATCAATTGACCTTTTGGTCCAAGGTTTACAAAAAGTACAAACTTGTATAGGCGCATTCACATTTTCAGTGATTGGTCAGTCATTTTAGTTTTTCAGGGGGTTTGCCGCTTGCCTATAAATGCAAAGAAACAATTTCTCTTCTCTTAAAACGGGAACCCTATTACTGAGACTTGACGCTGTCTGTCTGTCTGTCTTGCACTGTATCTCATGAACCGTGATAGTTAGAAAGTTGAAATTTTCACAGATAATGTATTTCTGAAATGAAATGAAATGATTAATTTATTTATTTGTATAGGTCACTTAAATGGCTCTTACAAACGTCAGTAAGTACTTAAAATAAAAAATGTCATTGCTTCTATATTTACATGTACTGCCAGATTCGCAAAGCAATAAGTAGAACCGAGAGAAAGAACCTGGCAATAAAACTCTCGGTCACTCTTTTTCAATAATTGACTAATTTACACATTTTCTTAAGACTAAATGTGGACGAATGTACATTGGTCTCGTGTCAAAATCAAAAAGCGTGTATAATACAACAAAAAAGAAAAATATAGTCACCTAAGTACAAAATATGCCACAATTATGGCATTTTAGGAAGCGCCTGCACCATGCTCAAGCCAGACACTTTATCGTTAAGGTAATCAACTGTCTTATAATATGCTTTTTGACATAAAGTGGTCTTTATAGAGGTTTAAATTTATTGTCGGGCATACAAAGGACCGATTCAGGTAGATTTCTGTCTGTAACGTCACTCACTTTAGTATAGCTAGATATATTTTTCCTGACATACAGTATGTTATCAAATATATATTGGGAAGCTACAGTTAAAACATTAATATCTTTAAATCGCTCCCTAAGAGAATCTCTCTTACCTAAATAATAAATGGCACGGACTGCCCTCTTTTGTAATATAAAAATTGTTTCTATATCTGCTGCATTTCCCCAAAGTAGTATTCCATAGAACATCAAGCTATGGAAGTAACCAAAATAAACTAGCCTAGCAGTAGCTACATCTGTCAACTGCCTAATCCGTCTCACAGCATATGCAGCAGAGCTTAGCTTATTAGCTAAAATGGTGATATGGTCACCCCATTGTAATTTAGAATCTACTGTTATTCCTAAAAAGTTAGTGTTATTTACAAATTCTAACCTTTGGCTACCCAGCACGACATAAACGTTTGCTTGTCTGACATTGGGCATTGTAAATTTAACGTATTTGGTCTTCTCTGTATTCAACAATAGGTTGTTTGTAGAAAACCAATTTGAAATATCATTTAAAATATTATTAACTTTATTCGCATCTGTACTATGCAGTTTACTTTGAATATAAGTGATGTATCATCCGCGAACATTACTGCTTGTACCTTGATCATGCAAGGAAAGTCATTAACATAAATCAAGAGGAGTTACCTCTATAACAACACATACTAGAAAACAGAATATAATCTATATATTTAATACGACAATTTGTCTGTCCGACCGTCGCGTTTTTCAATTTACATACATTTGCATAAATTTTTTATTTTTTTATTTGAGGCGATACAAAGTTCGTCGGGATAACAAGTAAATATTTAAGGGGACTCATACAATAAACGTGATATTATAATATTAGTATAGATCAAGTAGGTATTCAGTATAATGGCGGTTGTAGGTCTCATAATTATATCAAATCACTTTTAAAATGATTATTTTTCTTTTATAACTTATTAAATATTATTAGCGTAGCGATTAAATTTCTTAAAAGCAAGAGGCGTGATAATTTATAAAGTCAAAACCATTACTTACGACTCAGTAGCATAGATAAACAATAGAATTTAAAAAAATAATAGTCAAGTTCCATTTTTAAATTATTATTTGACTGTGACAATACAATTTGAATACAACTTTATATAAATTTCGACCTTATTTCAATTGGACCAGATTAGTTTTCGCGAAATATTACCAATTCTAAACCGCCATCTTGGATTAAATTATTTTTAAATAATAATTGGAGTATTTAAAGGAAAGATTTTGTCAGAATTTTCATCAGACGATCGAAAAATGGCGAAAGGCAAAGTGATATGGATAACAGGTAAATTTAATTTATTTACACTGAAAAAAAAACTTAAAAATTTGAACACAAACTGAAGCCAAATCGACTCTATTGCCGCTAACATTACGTGAGCGAGAGCCACGTCCTTTGAGTCACAGGTGCATTATTATAAGCTGGTTAAGTGAGAAATACACAAAAATACTAAATTAGTCTTTAATAATTCATTAAGGTACTAAGTTTTGGTGGAAAGTCGTGCTGACGTATAGCAATTGGGGGCTACTTTCCTTTCATATCATATAGTACTATCGACAGTGGCGCTCAAGTAAGCATCCCGATTATGTACTTCTTCACGCTCCGCTTAAAGAGCCCAGGGTTGTAAGAGGAAGAAAAGGAAGCCGAAGGCACTTTATTTTTGCACTTTTGTTTTCGACCAAGCGAACGAAGTGTCTAAATTTCGACTAGACGATTTTGCTTTCATCTGTTTGTATGTGTGTTTTGTAAAACAATCGTGAGTTTTTTTTAGATCGGGGCGGAAATAGGGGAAACCCCAAATAATGTTTATAATGTTCACGAGGTATAATGTCGACAATATGGGTATATATCATATTTTTTTTGTATTTCAGTTTTAGTCCTAGGCACAGCCTTTGGGCAGCCTGTACCGCAGCCTGATCCTCAGTTCCCGTGTGGGGACCCGTGCACCAACTCCTGCGCTCCAGCGCCGTGTGACTCCTGTGACTCTTGCTCTGGAAGTCAGGAGTCCATTCAGATTGGACCCTGCAATCCTTGCGAGGCGCCAATCAATTATGTCTACGGTCAAGCTCCGGCTGGTAAGACTTGATAAAGAATTTTCTAAAAACGTCACGTAACCTTTTAGTACGCCAGCGAACTTTTGAGCGAACAGTCTAAATTACCAATGGATCAACTTATAAGTCTGCGGACTTGGAAACTGGAGGACTTCTTCGCTACCTCGTTGTGCATTCTTAAGAATTAAAAGTCAGTACAGGCAGTGGAGCAGTCGAGACTGTTTGTTACGCTGATAGATCAACAACGCGAGCCACTAGAGCCCCTTAAGGCGTATAAATATGATCGCACGTTTCGAGGTATTTGGCAATTATTGGACAGTTGGGTTCAGCATTCCCCTGGGAAGGAAGCTTGCTGGTTCGATACAGGTCAAAGACTATCGTTTTTGCGATTTATTGGTAGCTTTTGGGGGGCAAGTGATCATGTTAACTTCAAGGACAAGATATCCTCACCTGTACGCGGTGACACTACTGACATATGGATCAGGCTGAGGCAAAAAAATACACAAACTACACGAAAACTGCAGTATACTCACCAGACTCACACTCATATTACGCTAACAGTGAACTTGGAAATTAAAAGACCATACCACGGAGTTAAATTGTTTTGGGCCAAAGGTCAGAATGTCCGAGGTATCATAAAGTCCAGATATTTAGACCATTTGTCAATATGTACTTACAAGTGTCTGAATGTCCAAACGCTGGCGTCAGCTAGTATTACGTATAAACTCTCACAGTGGTTAATCAAAACGGCTCAGATATTTGGCAGACCGCCAAACCAAAGTAATCTGACATGTACAGGCTATATCCGCCATCAATGTTATTGGGAGTCCATCAGCTAATATAGATGTTCTAGATTTTCGGGTTTATATTTTTTCCTCACCATCTTTATCATAACTTAACCACACCTGTATGTTTCTCCGAAGAGGTAGGCAGAAGAACTCATATGCCCACTTTTCTTAATCTTGGCGGGTGTCCGGGTTCGCTCTCGATACTTATTTTTTGAGCCATTAAATTAGCAGCCTTCTGATCATATATAGTTAATTAGATTATATCAGTTAGATTACTGACTACTATACCTAATTTAGACTAGATAGCCTTGTGTTTATTCTTCCATTTTTTTTTTCCAGGTTCAATCCTAATAAGGCCCGGCCAAATTAGGTTCCCCAACCCACCACCAATCGTAGTCCGTCCTGGTCAGATTCAGTTCCCGCAACCGCCTCCAATATGGGTGAAACCAGCGCGAGTTCAGCCACCAACTCCTGAACCTATTACCGTCAGACCACCACCGATCCAGCCACCGAACCCATCACCTTTCTACGTCAGGGTACCACCTGTAAACCCACCGACTCCACCACCAATCTGCGTCAGACCTCCGCCAGTTTGCGTGCCAAGACCCCCGCCATTGAGGGTAAGATTTAATTTAATTTAATTTACAATAATCACCTATTACAAGTCTTTGGGCCTGGAAAAATCCAGCCTTTCTGGTCCTGAGAAGCATCATTCAGACATTTAGTTCGGACCCTATGACTTTAGTCTCCTCAACCGCAAACGCCTTAAATACGCAATCACCAGCTAAGTTAGCGTATTTAGCCGTTTGTACGCCGATGCAGCAACAGTATCAGCACATCCAGATGTGTTTGGAAGCTGTTAGGGTACTAAGGAATTTGATGGATCAATAGCCTCTGCTTGCAGTGCTCAACTGATATAAAACTGCACAGTGGTATGCCGAAATTAGGTCCAGAATCACCCAAAATGCATTTTAGCATGAAATGCTGAAACAACCCGAAAGACCTGGCATTCCTCTTTGCTGTTAAAACAAAAATGTCGTTCGTCCGAAACACTTATTTATTTCCAAAATTGTTTCCAGGTACAACCACCACCAGTCCAGCCTCCAGTCCCAGACGCACTGATCGTCCGACCACCCAAGATCATAATACCTTCTCCTCCAACCATCTGCTTCAAGCCAAATCCTCCACAAGTCTTTAGAACCCTCGGATGTGCTTGTATAACACGTGCTTCCAGCTCATCTCTTGATTGTTCTGCTCCTTTGCCCCAACCTTCCCCCTGTAATAATCCATGCGCTCCCCCTCCACAACCAGCCCCTTGTGTATTGCCCAACCCATGCAACCAATGCGACCCTTGCAACCCCTGCAACCAATGTAACCCATGCCCGCCTCCTCCCTGTTGCTAGATAAATAATAAATAATAGTAGATATATATATTATATAGTGATATGCATTTGTAAGTATGAGTGATATTTAATACAATACGGGTAATTCTACGCAATATTTATTGGTTTGTTTTATTTTATATCTATTTCCATTCAATCATCTAGATATGGTGTGTATAAACGTAATTGCAACATTATCCACAACCTATCATAGTGATTAGTTCCTCAACTTTTGGTAGATGGCGCTGTATCGACGCTGTAAGTCGCACATTATTATCATCGCGTCCAAGGTCTTATGCTAGTGGTGTATTTGTCATTTAGTAGAATGTTCTGTCGTAAGACATTTAAAAGAATGAAAACAGGGATTTAGGGAACGGTGTCCGTAAGATTGGTAGCAGATTTCTTGGTGATGTGTAACTGAAGATGCGCTGCCGCCGTGTAGGTGACACTCAGCCTCCAGCGTAGGTAACGGTGTCGCGCTGCCCCGTAGATGTAGCACCCCTATCTGTGCCATTCCGAATTCGTCTGCGCATCCCGCGCAGCGGAATTCGGAATGGCACTGATAGAAGCACTGATGTGGCAAAGGCGGAGCGGTGACACTCCGACCAGAGTGTCACTGTGTGGTATACTGGCGAGTCATAGATCATCGATAGTGTTTTTTTAATTTGAAATGGTAGCCATTTTATAGGTGGCCAAGTAGATTTATGTATGAGGAAATAGAAGCAGGTAGATAAGGTAATTTACCTGTTTAAGGGCTCGCATAGTAAAGAACTATTTTGTGTAAGACTCGAAGCCATGGGATTTAGAAAAATAAAACGTCGTGGATAAAAAGTTTAAAAACGAACATAACAGTTTTTTCTGGACAGGGAACAGTCGTTGGTTCAAGTCCTAGACTAAAGTTAAAGAAACTCAAGCTTGCAAACTTTTAAATAATCGCAAAATCGATAGTCTTCGGGTGGAATGAACCAGGTGGAATCCAGGAGTAATGCTCAACCAACAAAGCAAGACACCAAAATTTATGAAAACCGAATTAACTAATACTAGATATTATCAGTATCGCGATTCAGAGCGTCGATTTTAAGAAGGCACCATCTATCGTATTTTAAAATAACTTTAGTATATAGTAACTTTATTGCTTGGAAAAATATCTATTTAGCATGTATTTTCACAAATATTTTTTTGTTAAATAATTACACGACCCATTTGATGGTAAGCGGTTTCTCTATAGAGTAAAGTAATATACTGGATTCCCTTGTAATATCACAAGTATTTATACTGTAGAAAGGTAGGAAAAACAAGGTCAGATACAGACTTTTTTAAGCGCAGCCGCTCTCACGTCCTAATCTACCAACTGATACAGATACAGAGACAAAGCCGGGGTGTGCGTGTTCGTTAGGGCAGATGTTTGCTGCCGCCGGTTGCGCTGCCTAGAGAACCCCTCCAATTCTGTCCTTTGGCTGCACGTAGACCATGGCTCTATGAGCCAGATCTACGTGTGCGTCTACCGATCCCACACAGGGGATTCTGAGACAACAAAGGTCTTCCAGTACCTCAGCGAGACGGCTGATGAAGCGCAGGTCCGAACGCTGACCTAGTATTTCTGGGGGACTTCAATGGCCATCACATTGAATGGCTGGGGTCCCTCAAGACTGATCATGCGGGTAGAGCCGCCCATGCGTTCGCTCTCTCCCACGGTCTGACCCAGATGGTATGCGGGATCACCCGGATACCAGACAGGTCAGATCACGCGCCCCCTCTGCTGGATCTACTGCTGACGAGTCGCCCAGCCCAGTACAGTGTTTCGGTAGGAGCCCCACTGGGTAGTTCCGACCACTGTGTTGTTCACGCTGGCATGAAGGTGTTACCTCCTGCACGTGCTATACAAACGTCACGGCGACTATGGCACTACTCGTCAGCGGATTGGGACGGTCTACGCGATTATTATGCGTCCGTCCCCTGGAGCCAGCGCTGCTTTGTAGGAAAGGCTCCTTCGGATAGTGCTTCTACGATTGCTGGCGAGATCAGTTTAGGGATGGATTATTACATCTCTTTCACTGATGTCGCCAGTATCCGCAGATCCCGTCCCTGGTTCGGGCGAGATTGTGCCAAAGCTGTTCGACAAAAACAGTCGGCATATCGCGCCTGGATCAGGGCCCGGGCTGTGCGCGACCCAAACGTGGGCCACCTCAAAGCAGCGTACAACCGGGCCACAAAATCGAGTAAGAGGGCCTTTAAAATGCCCAGCGCGTCGCGCGGCTTGGTCAGGAGCTCACTTCCCATCCCACGGGCAGCCGTGGATTCTGGCAACTGGCCAAAGCCGTGCAATCTAACTTTTGTCAGCCCTCGCTGCCACCACTGCGTTACCCAGATGGAACACTGGCTCACAAAGCCCAAGAGAAAGCGGATATGCTCGCAGACCTCTTTGCGGCTAATTCCCGGGTCGACGACCGTGGCCTGCAGCCCCCCGCCATCGCCAACTGTGGCCACACAATGCCTGATATTGTTATCAGGCAATGTGATGTACGGGCAGTGCTGCGGTCACTCGACACGCGGAAAGCCAGTGGCCCTGACGGCATTCCGGCGGTGGTGCTACGAAAATGTGCAGCTGAGTTGTCTCCAGTATTAACGCGTCTGTACCGCCTGTCATACTCTTCAGGGCTCGTGCCGGAGGTCTGGAAGGAGGCGAACATACAACCGATCCCCAAGAAAGGGAATCGATCCGATCCAGGCAACTATCAACCCATAGCTGTCACCTCCGTCATTTGCAAGGTGCTTGAGCTCCTTATAAATAAGCAGCTCATGCAATACCTAGAGGATCACTCGCTAATCAATGATCGACAATACGGCTTCAGGCCAAAACGATCAACGGGTGATCTTCTGGCATTCGTAACGCATGTCTGGGGTGGGGCTATGGAAAGGCACGGCGAGTCCTTGGCTATTAGTCTGGACATCGCCAAAGCCTTCGATAGGGTCTGGCATGCTTCGCTCCTTTCCAAGCTTCCGGCATATGGTCTACCTCCTCAACTGTGCAGCTGGATTGCCAGCTTTTTAAACGAGCGCCGAGTAAGGGTCCTCTGCGATGGCCAGGTTTCTCGCTTCTTGCAAGTGAATGCTGGGGTACCGCAGGGGTCCGTACTATCACCAACTCTCTTTCTTCTGCATATCAATCTATGCTATCCCTCGGGAACATTCATTGCTATGCAGATGATAGCACACTGCACGGGAGTTACTCGGTTCGTCCAACGGCGGGGCGATCTGAGATTGAGGAGGAGAGACGACGACTCGTGGCTGATCTCGACCGTAACCTCGACAGTATCTCTCAATGGGGTACCGAGAACCTGGTCGAGTTCAATGCCCGCAAAACACAGGCGTGTGCATTTACTGCGAAGAAATCCCCTTTCCTTCCCCTACCTTCTCTTCAGAATGCATTATTACCAATGAAGGACAACCTTGATATCCTTGGCATAGACGTTCGTCGAGAGCTCAATAATAAAAACTACATCGAAAGATGTATAGAGGGCTAGCTTCGCGGAAACTAGGAATACAGAATAAGGTAAAGAGATTCTTTACACCGGACCAGGGGTGTCTGCTGTACAAGACGCACATTAGACCCTGCGTCGAATACTGCTCTCACCTCTGGGATGGCTCCGCGAAGTATCTGCTGGACGCTCTCGACGCTATGCAGCGACGGGCTATCCGTATTATAGATTGTCCAGAGGTAACGGGAAGCCTTGAGCCGCTAGTTCAGCGCCGAACAATAGCTTCCTTGGCCGCATTCTACCGTATTTACCACGGCGAGTGTTCTGAAGAGCTCTTCAATCTGATCCCTCTTCCTACCGATCCCGAACGACTCGTGACGGGCAGAGATGCCACTCCCACACAGTGGATAGCATGTTCGCGAGAACCGAACGTTTTAAACGTTCGTTTCCCTGCCGAACGACAGTGGCCTGGAACGCCCTGCCTTTGCACGTGTTTCCTCCCACATATAATCCTGGGTTCTTTAAGCGGAGCGTGAAGAGGCACATCAGTAGGTCGTCAAGTTGAGGGCCACTCTCTATAGTATTACGTGCTGTGAGAGTGGCCCACAACCGCTAGACGTCGTCACGACTTACCACCAGGCGGGAGCCGTCAATTTGGCGAACCAAATATAAAAAAAAAGACACAATTAGTTTAAAAGAAAGAGAAAACAATGGTAAGTAAAATGTTTTAAGAAAAAACATTTTAAAATTATATAATAGCATTAATTTTTCGCAGAATTAAAAGGACAACAAAACGTCGACAATTGTTTCGCCTCTAAACTAGGCATTATCAAGACTGTCTTAGAGAGAACAGCAAAATTCGTGGTTGGAACGTGTTTGCTTATAAGTAAACGCGTGCAAATTTCATTATCGCGATGTAGGATTCTTTACAATAACTAATGTGGGTAGAAACCTCAGATCATGCTAACTAAGTTCCAAACATAGGTATTCACCAATACTTGACCTTATCTGTTTGATTTAATTCCTGTCTTTTGATAAGTTGCGTAGAAAACCCAAATGACACACACAAACCAACAACAATTAATGTGTCTGTCTGTTCGTAAACAGATTAAGTAAGGGAGATGTGTGAAAATCTATTTGTTCGTTGAGTAAGGTGTCCGCATCTCTTCTAACTATTTCTAGCCTTTCCCAAACACTTAACTTGAACCCTTTCTCACATAAACGTAAAACTTTAAAAGTGTTACTATTGTTCAAGGAATGACCAGTGTCAAGAAGATACTTCGCGAAGAGGGACTTCTCTGGATAACCATTTCGGGACGCCGCTCTATGTTCCTTATATCTAATATCGAAGGACCTGCCAGTCTGTCCCACATACTTCAAACCACATTCATCACAACTCAACAAATAAACACCTGATCTGCGTGAGACCGACACCGAATCCTTGTCATTACACAACTCCCTCAAGGTGTTCTGAGTTCTAAAAGCAACAAATATACTACTTTCCCTCATGATCTTAGCTATACTCAACGAGACGGGACCCACGAACGGCAAACAGGCCGTGTACTTCCTAGGTGGATCTTGAATCGGATGTAATAAATGAAAACTAGCCTTTCTGCGTTTTTTATTTAATAATGAGTGGACCATTCCTACGTCATAGCCATTACTTTGTGCTATGTAGCAAATGATGGACAATTCTTCACCAAATACCTGTGGGCTCAACGGTACCGCCAGTAACCTGCTCAGTAAGCTGTGGAAAGCTGCCATTTTATGTTGCCATGGGTGATTGGATGAGTAAGGAATAACTGTGTCTGTAACTGTTGGTTTCCTGTAGATACGGAACTCATGAATACCGTTCCTTCTAGTAATTGAAAGGTCCAAGAAATTGAGAGTGGAATCTGACTCCAACTCTAGTGAAAAATCAATTCTAGGGTGTACTGAGTTCAACTTGGAGACAAGGACGCTGAGCTGACGTTTTGTTCCTGTCCAACATATAATAATATCATCCACATATCTAAAATAGTACAAGACATGAACGTTCCCAACTATGTGGTTAGTCTCGAATGCATCCATAAATATTTCAGCTATTAAAGGACTGAGTGGCGATCCCATAGCCAAACCATTCCTCTGTAGAAAAAAACTGTTGTTGAACTGAAAGTAATTCTGAGTCATACACAATCTTGTTAGGTTATAAATTTCTTCTATTTTATTAAAATTGATCCTTTTTATTGTTAATTTGTGTTTTAAAATATCTAATACTTAATTATACGGTACGTTAGTGAACAAACTTTTCACGTCCAAAGACACAAGTTGAGCATTGGACGGTAACTTAATATTTTTAATCTTGTTTATGAGGTCAGTACTACTTTTTATAGAAAATTTTGGGTTAAAATCTATTGCTTCTTTAATGATTGTGTTCAAAAACTTCGACAAATTGTATGCTGGCGCGCCCCTGTATGCGACAACAGGTCTAATTGGGCACCCTTCCTTGTGTATTTTTGGAAGGCCATAAAACAACGGATCCAGCGGATATCCAATATTTAAAAGAAAGAGGTTTAAAAAATACAAATAACATCATATAAAATATTTTATTTGTCAATTAAACACAATATATACATTATAATGAATTATAATACAACAATTCAGACAATAAAATGAAAAATTTTGACATTATTTTTTTATAGCAGGCCCTGGAATTTTGACATGATGCCTAGACTTTTTTTAAATGGGCAAAGGTACTTTATGTTGGTGATGCCTAGACTATAGACGTACGAAAACCATTATAGTTGTGTGCTGTGAGATCATATCTGCCAGATTTCTCTACGATATTCCAGTTATATTCGGTCATGGGGTAAAAGTCATCAAAATATTAAAAAATCGGCTGAAGCATAATCCTAACACTATCACAAAGATTCAAGCTTTTATTTACATTAGTGTTACCCTTATTTAAGATGGTCCTTGAACGACTTTACCCCCCTTAATTACATAAGACCGAAATGGGTACGTTTCTCACTACAGGGGGTAAAAAGTTTTATAATTATGTATATCAAACCTTTTTTTTTTAATATTTATTTTTATTTTACTGTGGGGAAAAATTATCGGATAAGACCCGCTCTTTTTTTATGATAATATTATTTTTTGTGAAGTTTTTCTATACTTTTAGGACTTGCATATTAGGAATATGGATTTATTGTTTACAAGAAACCAATACCACCTAGATTAGGGACAGACTCACAAATAGTCGAAGCACCTCCCAATCCACCTAATCCCAATCCACCTAATCCCAGACCACCTATACCTCCCAAACCACCTAACCCACCCATACCTCCCAAACCACCTAATGCACCCACACCTCCCAAACCTCCCAAACCACCTAACCCACCCATACCGCCCAAACCACCTAACCCACCCCAGCCTCCACGTACTCCATAACCCAACCCTAGGCCTAAATTAGGAAGACTTTCACAGACAGTTGTCTCTCCTCCAAGCATACCTAGGCCTCCTAAGCCACCTACGCCTAGTCCACCGTAACCCAAACCACCTACACCTAATCCTCCGTAACCCAAACCACCAACGCCTAATCCTCCAAGCCCACCAATTCCGCCTAATCCACCGATTCCGCCTAAACCACCTAGTCCTAAACCTCCAAAGTTTGGCACTGTCTCGCAAACTGTTCCCACACCACCACCAAGGCCTAAGCCGCCAAGACCTCCAAGGCCTAATCCTCCACCAAGGCCGATACCGCCAAGTCCAAAACCACCTAGACCCCCTAGGCCCATCCCTCCTAGTCCACCACAACCCAAACCGCCAAGTCCTCCGAGACCGAGTCCCAAGACATTTGGAGAAGATTCACATACAGTGGTGGCACCGCCAAGACCAATACCGCCAAGGCCCAGTCCACCAAGGCCAATTCCACCAAGGCCCATACCGCCAAGGCCTACACCACCTAAGCCGAGTCCTACATTAGGCAGTGATTCGCAAACTGTTGTGGCTCCCAGCCCTCCAAGGCCGACGCCTCCGATTCCGCCAAGGCCACCCAGTCCTCCAAGTCCACCTAGTCCTCCAAGTCCACCTAGGCCTCCTAGGCCACCTAGGCCTAATCCTCCAAGATAGTTAGGCGATGATTCGCATAACGTCGTGGCGCCTAGGCCCAATGGATTGCAGCGAGCTGCGCACAGAAGAGCTACAAAAAAAATTCAAGAATTAATATGGATGTAGGCAGAGGCCCACGTAACAGAGGGAATTTTGTATATATTTGGCATAGATTCATTCGTGTGTCAGGGGTGCACTGCCTGCGTAGGAAGTTAACTCGGGCCCTAAGCTTTTTCATACTGGCCACATACACCTCTACGTCATCATGAGGCATTTAGCCCGTTAATTAATTTAAAAAAATACGATGCAAAATGAAAACAAAATACTTAATTCTTGATTTAAAAAAACATAAATTTGAAATGAGATATTCTACAATTTTTTTTTAAATTTTGTGAGAGGTCAAGCTTATTACTGTCGAAATGTGGGCGTATTTAAACACCTTTAGCTACATTTTAGGGAATAAAGACGTAATTTTTTTTACACACACATATCACGCCTATATCCCCGAAGGGGTAGGAAGAGGCGCATTACACACCCACAATTTACCAGTATTTTTAGTCCCACGTAATAGGGGGCAAGCCTATTGCCGTCACCGGGCACTCTAGAAAGTGGGTTATGTCCAAAATGGCCGAATAAATTTAATAAAACGAGCAGCTATATTGTAATTTTGAAAACTAAATTTGAAACACCTTGCGATGTTGATGAAAGGCAACAAAATCTTACGTGCCAGCCGCTGTGGCACAGCCAATTAAAGTTCTGGGCGTCTCGGACTATTTAAATAATATATATGTTTAATTTACTAACCAGTGAATATTAGAACTTGAGTAGCCATATTGTACTACTGACAGTCTGTGTCAAAGACTTAGTTTCCCGCCGTTTTATACTTTTTTAATGTCACATATTCCGAACATCTTTCACGCTTTTACAATTCAATTGGAACGGATTATCTATTTGAAAATATTTCATAAAAACATCTTACTTAATTAAAAAATGTTTTAATTCGAAAATGTGAATTTTTTAAATAAAGTTTCTGTAAAATAAATTTAATAAAATCCATTATATCTTTGACGCTTCTAGGATCAGATGGCTGGTTAGTTTTGCCCATAGAATTAAGTTTGCCAAACGTGGCAATTGCTACCATAACATTGCTAGTCAACGACGAACCTTCGTAAATTAATATACGTATATTTTAATGTGTGTAAAAGTGATTAGCCCTTACCTGCAGATTGTGTAACTGCCTAGCAACAAACGAGACTATGGATAGGAGTTCCCAGTGTGACAACTAGGGGTAGGTTACACGAGCAATAAAAATTGCAAAATTATGAACAAAATCGTCGATAGTGACGATTAAGGCGACAAGAATCACTTTATATTTTGCATATTGAACTTTTTTGTTTTAATTTATTATTTGCTCTAAAAAATGTCCGTCTAAGTGCATCTCTCGTACTCGTATTACGAGGCCTAGAACATTATAAGCATCAGCAAGGATAAGTATTTAAGGTTACGAATAACAAAATAGACATTAACATCGTGGTAATAAATTAAAATTGTGTTTTCTTTGTTTCCTTTACGTAACAGCTGGATGGTTTTGGATGTATAAAGTCTCAAATGATAGGTAATTATCTCATGAGTGTCTTGGGTTTTTTTTTTGTATTTGGTTCGCCAAATTGACGCCGCCCGCCTGGTGGTAAGTCGTGACGACGTCTAGCGATTGTGGGCCACTCTCACAGCGCACAATACTATAGAGAGTGGTCCTCAACTTGACGACCTACTGATGTGCCTCTTCACGCTCCGCTTAAAGAACCCAGGATTATATGTGGGAGGAAACACGTACACAGGCAGGGCGTTTCAGGCCACTATCGTTCGGCAGAGAAACGAACGTTTAAAACGTTCGGTTCTCGCGAACATGCTATCCACTTTGTGGGAGTGGCATGTCTGCCCGGCACGCGTTGTTCGGGATCGGAAGGTACAAATTGTGAATGAATATTCTCGCTATTTGGAGCCGTAAATATGCTGTATAAATATTTTCACTCAAACCTATCGAGTGGGGTACCAAAGTGAGGTTAAGTATTAGTGCAGTGCAATCGGGTTTTAGGGTTCAGTAGTAAAAGTCTCGGAACCCTTATAGTTTCGTCATGTCAGTCCATCCGTCCTGGGCTTTCCTGCAAAACAGTTAGTGCTAGAAACATGAAACTTTGCATGAATGTATATTTACTACGCCGAAAATGTATATTTACTACGCCGACAATGTATATTTACTACGCCGAAAATGTACTCGTATAGTTACTACGCCGACAATGTATATTTACTACGCCGACAATGTGCTCGTATAGTTACTACGCCGACTATGTATATTTACTACGCCGACAATGTACTCGTATAGTTACTACGCCGACAATTTATATTTACTACGCCGACAATGTATATTTACTACGCCGACAATGTATATTTACTACGCCGACAATGTATATTGACTACGCCGACAATGTACTCGTATAGTTACTACGCCGACAATGTATATTTGCTACGCCGACAATGTATATTTACTACGCCGACAATGTACTCGTATAGTTACTACGCCGACAATGTATATTTACTACGCCGACAAAGTGTTAAAATAAAATTAAAAAAATATTTTTATTGGGGTATTTCCGGGGGATTTTTATTTTTTTCTCGCGTCTACTCTACTACGCTTTAAAAACGTTGAGAGGTTACTAAATTGATTGTTTGAGTTAAGTATCCGTTTGCGAGATATTTAGCGAAGAGTATGTTTCTGAGAAAAAGAGGCATCCCCCCTCCCTCTAAAATTTAAACGAACAAAAACAAAACTTGGAAAAAATTATATAATAAACTTCGAATGAAAACTAATATGATAAAGGATGGTATACCTCTGTTAGTTTAGGAGTTACAGAGGGTTTTATGGTTAACTACGGAACCCTATTTTATGCGTGGTCCGACACGCATTTCACCGGTTTTTAATAAGTATATTTAAAATTTAAAGCTATGAGTATTCTAAACCAATTAACAACAAAAACTAAGCTCAAGCCACAAAGAATTTGGCAACGCAATGATCAGTTAAAGGTTTTTTTCGTAAATCATAAAAGTGTACCCACATTTTGCAAAAATATTGAATTTCTATTCTTTTTACCTTTCGGTGTGGCTTGAGCCTTACAATTACAATAGTTTACTGTGATTAAAGTTGAAAATATTCTACTCAATGGACGCTAACAATGCGACAATACTTACAACAGAAGTACGTTCTCGAACTTTATTTGAAGGAATTTTAATTTGTCGACTGCGAGCAGTGCTCTACTTACAATAAATGAACATCATTGGAAAGTTCTAGAAAATATACACAATACATATTATTGATAGATTTATTTACAACTAGCTGTCCCGGCGAACTTCGTACCGCATAAATTTTTCTAATGTTCCGCTAAACCTTTTTTTCCTCCATAAGAACCTTCTTTTGATAGTAACTATCACAACAAAAATAGAATTAGCGAAATCGGTTCAGCTGCTCTCGAGAAATGCGCTTAGCAACACATTCAGCGATTCATTTTTAAATAATAGAAGATAAGAATTACAATATACTTACTTATATACTAAAAATATTTACATTACAAAACATTGTTTAAAAAATCCTCCCCGTCATAGCCGACTGGGAAGGTTCCCAGAATGCTGGCTGTGTTGCCACGTTGGAAGGCGATAGTTATTCTTTGGGCCAGAAAATAGCCAGCCTTCTGGTCCTGAGAAGCATCGATTAAGCGTTTAGCAATGTCTCTATAAAGACCGTTGTGTTGGAATGAATATGTAATCACCTGCTAGATCAGAATTTTTATGCCGTTTGAGGCCTTCAGCCGATGCAGCAGCAGCGCCGGCACATCCGGATGTGCTTGGAAGGTGTGATCGATAGTAAGTATGACAGTAGTGATTCACCCCGGCTTTGCATGGGTCAACATCGCCGATGGGTTGTGGAGGTCAGAAGGCAGACGCTCCGCGTAAAACATTGAAGTTCAGCCAAAAAGTGAAGTTGAGTACACTGGACAGCCGACCCCGATGTTGCTATAACCACGTCACCACGCGGACGAAGTCACGAGTGTCCTCTAGTCATTATTATAAACTAATTCATGTCATTTATAGAATAAACAACACACATACACCAAACTACGTCTGTATCGCTGTACGGGTAGGCAGACAGGTTTATTACCACCACATTTCGCCAGTCGCAAGCCCTAATATGCAGCGAAACTTTTTTTTGTTCGGCTCTGGTGACGGTAATAGAGCTACGTAGCATCCAGAATAAACAAATATACTTATTTAAAAAGGACTTAAAAACAAACAAAAAATAATTTAGAAACTTATTATTTATTTCTCACAGGGAATTAGCATTGCCTGCAATGCCTAGTGGTTACCGACAATGTTAACACATTGCAAAGGTTAGGCAACATCTGGTCAGGTCTTAGGATGGCCATTTCTTTAGACACTGAGACCCCTCCGTGTCTCGGAGAGCACGTTGTCGCGTCGGTCCGGGTTGTCATACGAACATCTACGGCAGTCGTTAGGGGTAGTTGGAGCCCTAAATCAAAAAATTCGACCGGTCCAACTAAAGAACTTCGATATCGCCCATGGGTTGTGAAGGTCAGATGGCAGTCGCTTTACGGAAAATATCGAAGTTCAACCGAATCGCAGTTGACTGGAAAGCCGACCCCAACTGAGTTGGGAAAAGGCGCGGTGAATGATGAGAGAATTAGCATTGCCATCCAATGTGGCAATAAGGGCCAGTCGTAGTGGCAATATTATCCAAAGACACCGATGACGAGCGATTCTTCGACAATTTTTATTTGTATTGTGCCATAACTCGGTCGTTACCCCCTTATAGACTTAGGTTACCCGCATGCGGCCGCTATGGCATGCGTTTCAGAAATCTCCCGCAAGCCGCATGTGGGCTCTAACAACCAACTTGAATGAGCCATAAACGACGTCATAGTTCAGTACATTTTTTATTTCCTTTTAGTTTAGTTTTAAATGAATTTATTTTGGTATCGTCAATCGTCTGATCGATGCTGAACCAAGGGCGAAAAAGTTGACTGTCAAATCAATTCACCTTCTTTTTATTATGTGTCAAACTATCTGACTCTTTTGTCCGAACTAGTTTGTTTCTTACTTCTTCTTTTTTTAAAACGAGGCTCCATGGATGATTATGAAGGTAATGCTTGATTTTTACCGCACAGAAGAACTAGTTAGTCTAAACTAGTTCGCGGTGCGGGACAAGGAAACGTTGTTCGGTATTGCAATTGGGCGTTTGGGCCTAGATTTTAGCCACGCGTTCCACAAAAACCCAAGTCCAACTAGTTTGTTTGAAGTACTAAACTATGACGTCACTTGTATTTACTGTCAAACCAGTAATTGATGATTAAAAATATTGGCAGTTTACCGTCATTCCGCATGGCAATGTTGTCCAATTAAATTTGGCGTCTTTCCAGTGGAACAATTTTTCCACAAATCTTTGTAATTAAAGTTTAGATCGAAATGATATGTGTATATTCGGAACACGCACTTACACTGAAGTATTCCTTTCCTAAAGTACTCTTTAGGAAAGGAATACTTCAGTGTAAGTGCGTGTGGCAGACGCATTTATTATTCCATATTCGATTATAAATAATAAAAAATAAAACCATGCGTGTAAAATTTATGAACATTTATTACATAGCCGATTAAGTAAATAATAAAAAATATACAATTTTGAAAATTTTAAATTTCGAGTAAGTAACATTTTTTTTATTCTAGGCATATAGGTTATTTTTTAAAATCTGTATATTCTTGAGATCATTGTTTAAAAATTATAAAACATATTGAACTAAAAGTTCTCCTGGAACAGAATCAAAATGTCAAATGATTTTCATATAAATCAGAAAATTTCCCATAGATGGAAACTTATTAAAAAAACATTTTGTCTATACACCTAAAGTTTTTTTATAATGCTCTTTATGCTACAGATTGTATACGGTGATTCTTTTTTAAATAAATATAGTAGCTTGTGGAGTTTAACTGACTGTTTACAAGAAACCGCGGCCTAAAAGACCTACATTAGGAAGGGACTCGCAGACAGTGGAAGCACCACCCCATCCTCCGTAGCCAGGTCCACCTAGACCGTAACCCCCCAAACCACCTAGACCTAATCCGCCGTAGCCTCCAAGCCCACCAAGACCATATCCCAATCCAAGGCCTAGATTTGGTAAGCTTTCACAGACAGTTGTTTCTCCAATACCACCATATCCTAGACCTCCTAAGCCTAGACCACCGTAACCTAAACCGCCTAGGCCTAGACCACCGTATCCCAAACCGCCAAGGCCTAATCCTCCAATGCCGCCATAGCCTAAGGCAGCGATGCCACCTAAACCACCTAGTCCTAGTCCTAAATTTGGTAGACTTTCACAGACAGTTGTTTCTCCGAGACCTCTTAATCCTAGACCACCATAACCCAAACCGCCAAGACCTACTCCTCCAAGGCCACCGTAACCTAAGGCACCGATGCCGCCTAGACCACCATAGCCCAAACCACCGAGCCCTCCTAAGCCAAGTAGATTTGGTGACGATTCGCATACAGTTGTGGCTCCACCAAGGCCGACACCTCCTAGGCCGACACCACCAAGACCAACACCACCTAAACCGAAACCGCCTAGGCCCCCAAGACCTAGGCCATAGTTAGGTAGTGATTCACAGACTGTAGTAGCTCCTAATCCTCCAAGTCCTCCAATGCCGACGCCTCCGATGCCGCCTAAGGCTCCAAGGCCGCCTAGACCACCTAGGCCTATTCCTCCTAGTAAGTTAGGCGCTGACTCGCATACCGTAGTAGCGCCTAGTCCCAATGGGTTGCAGCGGGCTGCGCATAGGAGAGCTAGAAGGAAAATTAAAAAGTTATGAATCTATATATATTTTTTGATATTTTCAATGTACAGAATTTTCACTTCTACAGATTTATTATAAGTATAGATATACTTATAATAAATCTTATCATAAATCTTCTTATCATATAGAATTACAATATACATAATTACATACTAAAAACATTTACTAAATTTATTTAAAGTAAATTAAATTACCAGTGAAGATCAAAGCTTGTAAAACCATTTTGAGCTACTCACAGTCTGTGCTTCCCTCTAAAATTTCCCGCCTTTTTATATTAAAAAAGTCTATTTTTATTTATGGTACATCTTTCACGCTTTGCCCTTCAATCGGAACGGATTTATCATTTAAAAATATTGTTAAAATTTAATTAAAAATTGTTTTCTAAATTTGAGAATCTTGATTAAAAATTTTTTGTCAATATTATGTTAATGTATGATTGAATATCTTTGCTATTGTGAAAAAGAACCAGTCTGGTCTTGCCAAATTGAGGAAGTGTTGTAACTAAGTAATAAAAGTGTATAAATTGTAGCTTCTTTTTTAAACGAACTTCCAAACAAGGACGAGGTTCTCAATTCGACTGTATGTCTGTATGTTTTTGACTGGACGAACCGATTTTGAAATTAAGACGGAGCTTGCTTCTTCTTCACAACGATGGGTTCTTCTTTCTTTAAAAACGTGGCTCCATCGATGTTTATCGATGATTCGCCAATGTCAAGGTAATGCTTGATTAGTTGATAGTCCCGCACAGAAGAACTAGTTATTCTTAACTAGCTAACGTTGTTCGGTATGAGAGAGTCAGGAAACCCGATTTTTGCGGAGCGCCAGAGGTAACCTAAAAAGCCACCTGTCACGCGCTCAGCAAAAATCGAACTTCCACGATGGGCTCAATCAAGAATGTATGCGACACGATGCGGGCGCGTCTCTTAACCTATCAACTTGACATTTAGCATAAAGATATAACATAAGCCTGTGGTTTGCTGTATAGTTTTTTGTGTATGTGGCTCTTATAGTTTTTGAGTTATTAAGCATTAAAGAAACATGCCTTTGACAGTGCTCAAAAAATTTAGCTTAGGTTAGGTAGGGTTAGGTTAAGATTCCGACAGCTCCAACGTACCCCCCCTAGTTTTTGAAATTACTTAGCTTTTTATTTTAGCTTTAGCTACTACTTCCCAAGTGGTATCATTTCAATTTGGTCCCATTCAGACAATTATTTGGTCTCATTTCGGTAATTATGTCGGTTGTTGTGTAAATTTTTGACGTGTATTTTTTAAACGTCAAAAAAGGAGGTTTTTAATTCGTCTGTTTTTTTTAATGTTTCCACAGAACTTTGGACAGGGCAACCTAATTTTAATGATTCTTTTTTTTATTGAAAGCTAGCTTTCCGTGCGGTGGGACAACTTCTGACGACGAATCTTGACATGTTTATAAGCTTTATATACAATAATCATTAGAGATCATTATCTCTCAATGAGCTAACGCTGTCCATATTATATTTATAGCTAGGGATATATATTATAGGTATTTATTATCTATTAATATTTATTTATTTTGCTATTCACTGAACTATTTCACGATCTACTCTCTTCGTATATTTTATCAATTTATTATATTATTAATACATTGTACACAACCCCTATCATCTCTCTACATTTTCTTTCCATCCTAAGGTTGCCTGGAAGAGATTGCTCTTTAGCAATAAGGCCGCCTATTGTACATTATTCTTAAGTGACATATCTGTCTTTTTTTGTGTGCAATAAAGAGTATTTTATCTTTTATCTTATCTTATAAGAATTACAATAATATGCGTCCTTAGGGTACCTTAGGGAATAAAGGCGTGATGTACTCGTATGTCTGTCTGAAAATTTCTCAGAGCATGTCCCCAACTAAAGTAAGAACGGTCAGTGAGTACGGAGTTGCGAGCTTGGTTATATGTGGAGATATAAGTTAAATAATGTGTATAAAATACACACACATACACACACACACACACACACAGGAGAACCAACTTACCGAACCAGCGAAAGAATCATTTTCAAATGGTTATTTATGTACTTAATTTAGTATTTTTATAATATTACTTGACAATAAATTGTAAAATTTTGACATTCATATGTGCTCTTTATGTGCCTAAACTGAATAAATGAAATTGATTCTTTGATTCTTTGACATATCACGCCTATATCCCCGAAGGTGTAGGCAGAGGCGCATTACACAACCGTATTTATAGTCCCACGTAATAGGGGGCAAGCCTATTGCCGTCACCGGGCACTCTAGAAAGTGGGTTATGTCCAAAATGGCAGAATTAATTTAATAAAATATTTGAAAACTAAATTTGAAACCCGTTGCCTTGCGATGAAATATTGATGAAAGGCAACTAAATATTACGTGCCAGCCGCTCTGTGGCACAGACAATTAAAGTCCTCGGACTTATCGGACTACTCGTGAATAAAATATTACCTCAAATACCTATGTTTTATAATGAAACTATTGTTGTTGTGTCGAGTGTTCTAATACCTCCTCTTTGCTACTAGAATTTTCTCTAACTAGTTCTTACTAATTTCATGACTGTATTCTTATTATTAAAAAAACCGGCCTAGTACGTGTGCGTGTATAGAAAAGGGTTTCGTAGTCACCCATAATAACATCTATAACTCCTGAACTAACAGAGTTATCGGATCCGTTATAGTTTTACTTGAAATTTCATTACATGGACTACCATAACAATTTTTTTCAGATTTTTCGAGCCAGCTGTTTAGATTTTAGAGGGGGGGATGCTTTTATCATTCGCCAAATTGATGCCGCCTGCCTGATGGTAAGCTGTGGCGATTGAGGGCGACTCTCACAGTACACAATACTACAGAGAGTGACCCTCAACTTGACGACCTACTGATGTGCCTCTTCACGCTTCGCTTAAAGAACCCAGGTTTATATGTGGGAGGAAACACGTGCGCAGGCAGGGCGTTCCAGGCCACTATCGTTCGGCAGAGAAACGAGCTTTTAAAACGTTCGGTTGTCGCGAAGATGGTTTCCACAGTGTGAGAGTGGCATCTTTGCCCGGCACGCATTTTTCGGGATTTGTTTTGCCAAAAAATTTAGCTATAAAGTAGAATATTTCGCAAACGAATACTTAAATTAAAAAATCGTCTCAGCAACCTCGAGATGTTTTTAAAAGAACTATCTAATGATACCCCACACTCCGGGGTAGATGCACGAAAAAAAGCTTTGTCAACGTAGTAAAAATACATATTCATGCAAAGTTTCATGTCTCTAGTACTCACCATTTAGGAGGAAATCCGAGGACAGACGAACGGACAGACATGACGAAACTATAAGGGTTCCGAAACTTGAACTACGGAACTCTAAAAAGTTACTTCATTATTAAATTTTTCAGATAAATCTGTATCATAAAATAACTTTTTATTTTTTTATTGTACTGTGTCATAATAGTAGGTTTAAGTTTAATAGTTTAAATTTTGAAATCATAATTATAACTTTTCGACATGAGATTAGATAATGTAATAAATATTTTAAATTACTGGAAATGAAATGAAATGATTAATTTATTTGATTAATTTTATAGGTCACTAAATGGCTCTTACAGACGTCAGTAAGTACTTAAAATAAAAAAAATGTCATTGCTTCTATATTTACATGTACTGCCAGATTCGCAAAGCAATAAGTAGAACCGAGAGAAAGAACCTGGCAATAAAACTCTCGGTCACTCTTTTTCAATAATTGATACTCGTACATTTACACATTTTCTTAAGACTAAATGTGGACGAATGTACATTGGTCTCGTGTCAAAATCAATAAGCGTGTATAATGCAACAAAAAAAAATTGTAGTCACCTAAGTACAAAATATGCTACAATTACGGCATTTTAGGAGGCGCCTGCACCATGCTCAAACCAGACACTTTTATCGTTAAGGTAATCAACTGTCCTATAATATGCTTTTAGACATAAAGTGGTCTTTATAAAGGTTTTAAATTTAGGCTGGTTTGCTAATTATATTTAATGAACATTTATATTAATTGAACATTTTCATTATATACTCTCATCATAGCATTTAATACATCAATGTATTATATTGTACACAACCCCTATCAGTTCTAATGATATTATTTCCATGCTAAGATTGCCTGGAAGAGATTGCTCTTTAGCGATATTGGTAATTAACATAATTTTAAAGGAATGTGTTTAAATATTTAAATCTGTTTTTGTGTACAGTAAATATCTTATCTTATTAAGTTTTTTTATATATTTTCTTCAGTACGAGGCGTAAGCGGAGTATATGCATTTGTGTGAGTGATCACAAAAAGTACAATAGAGTAAAAACTCTTTTTGTAGCTGTGTGTACAACACACGTGTGTGTAAAAGAAGTCACGTATATATGTTCACGTACACTGCACTCACACAAATGCAACGCTCCGCTTACGCCTCGCGACCTGTAACATTGAAAATCACACCATCCTATGCGTTCCGGGCGTAGACTGTTCTATCCATAGAGAATGGTTTTATCTCTGGCTAAATGAAAATATATAATAATAAACTATTTCTTACCGAGAGTTTTCAGATTAGCAAAGAAATACCTGCAAAGCAAAAATACATTTCATTAGACAAAATATTTTTCGAAGCAAAGAAGTTTTTTTTATATTGGTCGAATATATTTATATTTATTTAATATATTTTTTTATATTTTTTGACGTTCTCACACAATGTCATTTAGCCCAAATTAAGCTAATATAAGATCTAGACGACTCTAGGAGGAGGGCGCCCTGGTGCGACAACTAGGAGGTCGCCTGTTACCGGAGCAGGTCGATCGCTGGAGACAGGAGGCTTGCGACGATCTGTTCCGGCAATGGGTCTTGAGATGTGCGGCTCCCACCGCGAGCCGGGTGCTCGTGGGGGCCACCGGTCCCGTGCTCCGCCAGTGGGTGGAGCACGCGCAAGGGGCTCCGTCCTACTTCCTCACCCAACTTCTCACGGGTCATGGCTGTTTTGCCAAATACCTGTGGGAAGTGATGGGGATCCTGTCGGAGCCCGATTGTCACCACTGCGCAGGCGGCGCCGTAGATACGGTGGAACATACACTCGTCGTTCGTGCCGCCTGGGACTCTCAGAGATTGGCCCTCGCGGGCATCATCGGCAGTGTATAGGTTCGCTACCGGCCGTCATTCTTTCCAGAGTTCCAGAGTCGCAGTCGCATCTACTGCGCCTACAAAGCCGTCAAATATGTTTGGACAATTCACACAACGCCATCTAGTCTCAAACTAAGCAGAGCTTGTGATATGAGTACTAGATAAACTGATATAAATACTTATAAATACATTTTTTTGGTAAATACATACATATTATACATAGGAAACAACCAGACTTCGGTACAAACGTATCTGTCTTCACACAAAGTTTATCCCGACCGGGAATCGAACAAGAGACTCCAGCGTCGAAAGCGGATGCACTACCGACCACGCCACCACCGCAGCAGAAGTTTGCGAACTTTTCTATACTAATCCATATAGATAAATAAAATTGAAATGTCTGTGTGTAATTTCAAATTAACAGTAGGTACTAAGGTAAGTTTTTTTATCATTTATTTAACAATTACAATATACATAATAGTAGATGAAAATACTATTTACACAAAAACAATGGTAAATATGATGTTTAATTTTTAAAAATAATAGCATAAATTTCACAAAATTTCTCAAAGAGAACAGCAGCTGTTCTCTTTGAGACAGTCTTGATAATGCCTCGTGTAGAGGTGAAACATATGTCGACGTTTATAACGTCTTGTTTGAAGCGACATTCTTGCTATTATTTTTAAAAATTAAACCTCATATTTACCATTGTTTTATCATGGACTTTCGCCAGGTAACGCCTGATTCCATTCAGTATTATTTACACTCACTAAAAACTATACTACTCGTATACACATTAAAATCTACAATATATACAGGCGTCAAAGAACTCCTCCGCCTCGTCGCCGACATGCAATGTTCCCAGAAGGCTGGCAGCATTGCCACGTTGTATGGCAATGCTTATTCTTTGAGCTAAAAAGTAACCAGCCTTCTGGTCTTGAGAAGTACATGAGTTTCGAGATGGTTTTAAAGAGTCCGCGAGCGCTCGGACCCCAAGGTCCCAGCGTCTCTACTCCAAACGGCTCAAATATGTAGTCTCCAATAAGGTAAGTTAGTTATAAAGTCCAATTTAAAATAAAAGTAATTTTATTGGCGAATAGGTGATTGCCACGATTCCCATGGGAATAAAGGGATTAAAAGTAGCCTGTGCCACTAGGGGATAATATAGCCTCTTAATAAGTTTAAAATAGTAGTGAAAAAAGGTTTGATGAAGAAAGGCTACTATAATGTAGACGAATATCTTAATGATAAAAATGCATGGTCACCCTAATCTGCTGTTGTTAGCCACTCGTACAATACAATATAAATTGTAATACAATGTAAACAAAACAATATTAAAAAAGGAAATAGATAATCTACCTGAGTTTCTTGCTGGTATCTTCTCAGGAGAAACAACTTACCGAACCAGCGAAAGAATAACTTTCAAATGGTTATTTATGTACTTAATTTAGTATTTTTATAATATTGCTTGACATAAAATTGTAAAATTTTGACATTAATATGTGCTCTTTATGTGCCTAAACATATGTAATATCATTGGCCTAAAATGAATAAACGAAATTTCAAAATCAGTTCAGTAGTCCCGGAGTCTATTCAATTTAAACAAATTAATAATCAAATCTTTCCTCATTATAATATTATATTAATTATATAATATTATAATGAGGATAATATATTATTAATTATATTATTGTTAGAATATGGTATATTTCACATGTGACACTGACAAGCTGTATGTTAAAAGGCCTTAGCCACTATTTTTAGTTCTAATATAAGGAGTTCGATTTTTACTGAGCGCGTGGCTGGTGGCTTTTTAGGTTACCTCTGGCGCTCCGCAAAAATCTGGTTCCCAGACACTCACAAACAGAACAACGTTTCTTGTCCTACACCAGGAGCTAGTTAGGAATAACTAGTTCTTCTGTGCGGGACTATCAACTAATCAAGCATTACCTTGACATTGGCGAAATCATCGATGAACATAGATGGAGCCACGTTTTAAAAAATGAAGAAGAAAAAGTTCTAATATAAAAATGACGCTTACGTCACTTTTCTTCAGGAATACTCTGACCGTTTGCCACGTTATTTTACTTGTGCAAATAAAGTTTAATTGAGCTGTAACGAGCCGAAGGCGAGCGAAGCTCTTATTACTACACTCGAGGGTTTTCACTTGACGGAATACTCCTCCTGAACGACTGAACCGATCTTCCCCAAACTTTGCATGGTGGCAGTGACCATGCTCGTGAGTATATCTGAAATCAGAAACATCGAAGTTGCCACGGAGGAATAATCACCGAAAAACCTGTTCCAGGACTACTTAATACCGAGAGAATTACACATAATGCGTGCGCCATACATATGACCTTAAAAGAGGTCAAAGACCAGCAGTTCAAAAAAAAAAAATCAGAAATTAAAAAAAAAAAGAAAAAAAAAAGTGTGTGTGTCAGCTCCGACGCACGACTGGAGTTTACTCCTTAAGTACGAGTATCTAACCATAACAAATTAGAAAGTTGCGCACTAGAGGTGCACACCAAAAACGTGACACGATTTTCGTTACTTGTTAGTAGGTTTTACCCCTCGGATTTTTCTCATACCGGGTGCCTTATATATGAAAATCGATTCTTAAGGAGTAAACTCCAAAAAAAAAAAATTAGAAAGTCTCGCTTCAGCTCAATTTTGCACCGCGACCTGCCGCGCACATCTAGTTATAATTGTTCCCGTATGTCATGTAAATGTAAAACCAGGCCTATGTCACTCGCCTAACAACCGCAATAAGTACGTGACGTCGCCGTCTCGGCGACAACTTGAAGTTGTAAGTCAGTAAGGGTTGTCTCTTGTTTGTGACACGGCATTGACCATAGAATTGATATTGAGGCATTAACGTCATAATTATTGGTCAAATTATGCTGGTATATATTTTACTTTACTGACAACCCTTACTTTACTGGTCAACCGTAACGTTCGAATGATGTTCTCTGTAAACAAAAGAATGTGCTTTAATTAACGTCGGAGTGCAAGTTCTGTATGTAAGTACTATTCTCTATTCTGTGGTAAAACGTACATTCTCTGTAGTTGCTGTATTTTTTATTTTATTATTTAATTTTTTATTTTATTTGATTGGGGACAACAAACAGTTACGATATAATTTTTCTAAAAGTATGCAATATCGCAACCCACTGCGTTATCCGCAGCTGAATACAAAGACGTACAATATTAAGTACCTATAGCGAAAACAGAAAATGTATAATTAATAATAATTATGTATACATTAAAAATATTAATATTTATTACAATTAGATAATTAGGAAATTTATATAATAATGAGCTGAATGAAATGAAATTAAATTATGCAATAGCAGACTAAGAAATAAATACAATTAAAATAAACTACGAATTGTAAATTAGTTTCAATTTCGAATTACTGAAAAAATTGAGCGTGTTAAATTTAAATCACTATTATTACTAGCATGCAAATATATCAATGTGTATGACATCTGATACTGAATATTATTATTATTAAATTCATTCGGCCATTTTGGACGTAACCCATTATATGTGTGCCCGGTGACGGCAATAAAAAATACTGGTAAATTGTGGGTGTGTAATACACCTCTGCCTACCCCTTCGGGATACAAGCGAGATATATGTATATGTCTATCTGTCACTTCTTTATGAATATTCTGACCATGTGCCACGTTATTTTACTTAAAACGTACATTCTCTGTAGTTGCTCTATCATCTATCTTCTCTACATATAAAAATGAATCCCTATTTCCCTTGGTCACGCCATCACGCGTGAACGGCTGGACCGATTTCGCTTATTCTTTTTTTGTTGTGTTCGTAATTATCAGGAGAAGGTTCTTATGGAAGAAAATAAAGTTATGCGGGACATTAGAATAATGAATGCGGTACGAAGTTCGCCGGGACAGCTTGTATGTATATAGAAATGGTGAATGTAATTTTTGTGCCCCCTTAGCTCTCGAGAACTGCTTATGCTACAATGATGGTTGACCCCTCTATGGATAGCCCTCGATCTGGAGGCAAGCCAATAAATCGAAAATTTTACCTATCCCTAAGGGGTCAAAAGTTATAGGCCAAAACCTATGGGGTGGTGCGGCACGAAGCACAAGCCAGACACCGTACTACGAGTAGTATTACACTGATCCTTTTGTTTTTCGTTCATTCCAAACATTCACCTCATATCCGATCCAACCATCTTAACAAACCATTCACATAATATAAAGCGTACTCCTATATAACAAAATAGACGACAAAACCAAAGCATATAATCAGTATACATATGTATATTATTATTTAAAACTGATATTATTGTATAAAAATTGAAGCGTAAATTAATAACATAGAGATTAGACCTCTTTCAATATTACTTTAAACTAAAGTAAATATGTCTTATGTGAAAGTGTCAAAATGGAGAAATATATTATAAAAAGAAATTTTGATATGGTCAAGATCTACTCGTGTTTAGCAAAGTTATCTTTCCAATCGCAACCAAATAGAATCGAAATATTTGTGCAATAACCAGGATGTGTTCGAATTTTAAAGTTATCGCGGCGTAATAGATTTCCAATGGCTTTTCAACTATCATCCAGTTTGTTGTTGAGTTTGATTGGTAACATGTGACGCACTTATTGCCGCGACTTCTATTTGTCCGAGGGAACTACAATTAAAAAACCTCTTATAAATAAAGTGAAGAGCCTAAGAGCTAACTATGGATCTTTTATTGGCATATAGCTGATGTACTTTTTATTCCGGGAATATGTTCCCGAGGAATTTGGGAACCATACAACGAAGAAGAAGCAACAGGTGTTCGCTAGTCTATCATATGTATGTGTTTAGAATTATATAAGTATGTTTATTAGTTATCTAGATCACATAACACAAGTTTTTATTATTAGCTAATATTGGGCTACACCTGCGGGCAAGGTACCTACAGGCTTTCTAACCAATCTTAATATAATCGTAGTACACTCAAGCAGTACACAATATAAAGAAAGAAAAATGGGAAATACCCGAATGTACATAAATAAGATAAGATAAGTACTAAAAAATAATAATTTATAGGATATAAGACAGCATAAGGAATAATAAAGAAAATGTATCAAAATGTCTAAAGTGTAAAACCCCAACTGCTTGTATGAATAGACAAGGGCTCTGTTAATAGCTGAAACTGAAATGTTGTATTTATTTACCCCACCAAAAAAAGTATTTAATAAAGCGACCTAAGAAAAAATTTGATAGCGAGAATAAATGTAATGTGGACTGAATGAGTGATGAATGAAAGAAAGAACAAATATGCAGAATAAAAGTGCGAGAATAATAAATGCGAGAACCGGAATGACAGAGAATTAGTAAAGCATACCTCCACTTAAGGGGAGGTAGCCAGGAAAAAATATTATAATCGTAGTAGAATAGCAATAGAATAGTTATTATTTTGCAGTGAAGCGCTCGCGAAAGAAAAACATTAGTAGTACAAATATGTGGATAACTGTCATTTTATAAAGTCGCTATATAAAATCATAAGTACTAACATATTTTACATTTGATAACGAACATTCTTGATAAGTATTCATTGAAACATTACATTTCAGTAAACACAGTTGGTGTTTGAACAAAAAATTACTCTTACATCTTTGAATAGAGTCCATATTGTTAAGGTGTAATTCTTTGTTTTGATTATAAAACGGTATAAAAGAGCCTTTGTGAGTACTTTAAGAACAAGAGTTATGATGTTCAAAAGTATTTTAAGAGTAATTTTATTTGGTAAGTTAAGTGAGGTTTTATTAAATAATCGTACAATACTGACCGCCTATATCAACAGTCCACCTCGCAAACATTAAACAACAGACAGTTAAGTGTTCTATTATAAGATACTAATTATCCCAGCGAACTTTGTATCGCCTCAAATATAAAGAAACCTTCCCTAAACTTCTACGAATATTTTAATATTTCATGCAAATGTATGTATTATTAATTATAATTGAAAAACGCGACGGACGGACAGACAAATTGTCGTATTAAATATATACCTATTAATTAGTTTTAAGGTACGTATCTATGGGCCGTAGAATAAGTTAATATTCTGTAACTTTTCTCAAGTAGCCTGATAATAAATGAAAAAAAAAATATTAAAAACATTACTTACTTGGGCTGTTCCCCCCAAAAAATTCGACTGTATTTTTTTTTATTACCTCTTATTATGCTATCACGATTTTTTTTTACAAACTTGGCTAAAAAAAACCAAGATAGGCCAAATATAGTATGTTACAATGTACATAATTATATAGGTACTAAAAATATTTACATTACAAAATATCGTTTAAAAAATCCTCCGTGTCATTGCCGACTGGGAAGGTTCCCAGAATGCTGGCTGTGTTGCAACATTGGATGGCGATACTTATTCTTTGGGCCAGAAAATAGTCAGCCTTCTGGTCTTGAAAAGCATCGATTAAGCGTTTAGCAATGTCAATATAAAGGCGGCGAGCACTCGGACCCCATGACTCCAGTGTCTCAACCCCATACGGCTCAAATATGTAATCACCTGCTAGGTTAGCATATTTACGCCGGTTGAGGCCTTCAGCCGATGCAGCAGCAGCGCCGGCACATCCGGATGTGCTTGGAAGGTGTGAAGGTGCTAAGGTGTCAACGCATGTAGCGTCCCACACCAAAGGCCTTTCCATCTTCCATGGTAGCAACGACATACTGTCCGGTATTATATTATCTATTATATTGTTATGTAGCATTATTTGAAATTGTAAACGACTACTACTACTAATTGAAAGCTACTAATTCCCAAGTGGTACCATTTCAATTTGGTCCCATACCGACAGTAATTTGTTCCCATTAAGTCAGTTGGTGTGTCAATTTTTGACGAGTATTTTTTATGTTCTTAATTCGACTGTATTTATTTGTTTGTTTTGGTCCAGTTCTGACCATTTGAAATTGTTTTTTTTGCCAAAATTATTGAGCGAAGTGAGCTAAGCTCAATCTTAGGCGACTCGTGTATTTCGTTTGTACGCATGCTCCTCCTAAACGCCTGCACCGATCTCATTCAAACTTACCACAGTGATAACGTGTGGCGTGAGGGTGGTTTAGAACAAAAAAAATTGAAAATCGGACATACCATCGAGGAATAATCACCCAAAAAAACAATGGTCCCAAATGTCGTTCGAAAATTTAACACCTCGCTCAGTTTTTTGCAACAGCAGCATGCATTGCATACCTAGTTATTAATCGATAATTTTCTCAATCCCCAGGGCTAATACTACCCACTGTTACAACACTGCCGAGTTTTGGAGTCGGTGTCAACACAGACACGGGACAGATACTGTTCAAATACAATTTAACACCGAGAATACCTTTTATCTTCGGCAGAAAATGCATCGATAGTTAGCTAAATATTGTATACAAACTATACAAATTCAAATTATTACTAAAATATATTAAACTATTTACACAAATTATTTATAATTCGGCGTTTTTCATATTAACGTCAAGATAACAGACAACTCCTTCACCTCGTCGCCGACTGGTAAAGTTCCCAGAAGGTTGGCAGCATTGTAACGTTGTATTTTGTGAAAGTTGGTATTCATTGGTATTTGACAATAGAAAAACATGAAAACAATCTTAATAAAGTTAAATATGAAGTTCGATGTTTGCTGAGCGCGTGGCTGGTGGCATTTTAGGTTACTTCTGACGCTCCGTAAAAATCGGGTTCCCAGACGCTCTAATACCGAACAACGTTTCTTGTCCTGCACGTGGAGCTAGTTAGGAATAACTAGTTCTTTTGTGCGGGACTATCAACTAATCAAGCATTATCTTGACATTGGCGAAATCATCGATACAAGTGATTAATGGAAGAGAGTGCTAACGCACTTTTAGCCAATGATAGCAAAGAAACCGTCAAAATTATGTTTAATTATGTCACGTGGCCGGAATCTTCAGTGATATGATTGGTTGAATTATGTCGACTTTAGTTGACATTGCCGTGCCGTACCGTAGGGCCTGGAGAAATAACGAATAAGAATTGTAATTCAAATGTAATTTACAAAAATAAATTTATATCTAATTTGTTTATTTTTCTTTTCGCCTAAGTTACTTTTGGTTAGGTTTAGAGGGATTTTATGGACCTAAACATCCTCGCCTGTCGATCAACGGATGAGGTTCTGATAAACATTAAAGTTACATGGGACTAACAATAGTCCGATACGCCCAGGACTGTAATTATCTGTGCCACAGCGGCTGGCACGCAAGATTTTGTTACATTTCATCGCAAGAAACGGCTGTAATTTTTTTTCAAAATTACAACATAGCTGCCCCCCTATCACGTGGGACTAAAAATACTGGCAAATTGTGGGCGTTTAATGCACCTCTGCCTACCCCTTAAGGGATATAGGCGTGATATGTGTGTGTAGAATAACAAAATTAATGGCGAAAAGTGGTGTGGCTTTATACTTTTGATTCATCTATTCTCAAACTAAGCAGACCTTGTACAACCTTGTACAACTAGCAGATAATAACTCAGTTACATTGGTCGATAGCTCGGTCGTTACCCCGAATTCGGTAGCCCCCTACATGGTAGCGACTAATCTACTGTAACAACAAATGGCTCAGTTTCACCGGTCTATATAACTTGGTCGATAGCCCGGATGTCTAACGACCAATGGAAATGCGCTCTTACTGATTTATTTTATTTATTTAGAACAGCTTACAAGATATACACCAAGACATTACCTAATCATCTCTAATTAAAGTGTCATGCATTTGGTGCTACCTCAATTACGAATATTACTTGCGCAGTTTGCGCAAAGGGTTACTAGGTTACAATAATTTGTGAGACATTGAGAAACTAAACTATATTAGGTATGTGAGTAACTAGTAATTGTGGGATGGGTTTAGGTTTAGTTTGATACAACATACTTAGCATTAACATCGAAATAAGTGTAAACCCCCTCCCCCCCTCCCCCATGGGCTGAGATGATGATGATGATGAAGTGAAATGAAATGAAATTATCACTGATACCACGCACCATTTTACAATAATATATAAAATACAAGTCAAAAATTGACATTACCGAAATGGGACCAAATAGCTCTCGGAATGGGACTAAATTGAAATGGAACCACTTCAGAAGTAAACAACATTCATTGAAAAAAAAAACACAGTCGAATTGAGAACCTCCTTCTTTGGAAGTCGGTTCAAAATCAATAACAATTCTATTGAATGGAATCAGGCGTTACCTGGCGAAAGTCCATGATAAAACAATGGGGTAAGATGTTGAATTTTTTATTTAATTGCACAAATTTCGCTAAATATACATAGACATTTAACGTCGACATATGTTTCACCTACTCACGAGGCATTCTCAAGACTGATCTGATATAATAATCTATATATTTATTACGACAATTTGTCTGTCTGTCCGTCCGTCGCGTTTTTCAATTTACATAAATTTGCATGAAATATTAAAATATATATTTGTATATTTTTTTTGTATTTGTTTTTTTTTCATATTTGTGGCGATACAAAGTTCTCTGGGATAACTAGTAATTCTATAATCTGATCCTTAATTTCAATAGCCAGGTCTGCTCTATGTGTGATACCAAAAATCTTGAGTCTTGGAATTAATTCATCATCCACCGAGCCTTTTCCCAACTCAGTAGACGGCTTTCCAGTCTAACTGCTCGCGGCTGAACTTCAATATTTTCCGTGGAGCGACTGCCATTTGATCTCCATAACTCATGGGCAATTCGAAGTTCTGTACAGACCAGTCGGATTTTGTTTTAGGGCCCTAAATACCCGTAACGACGGCCATAGATTCTTTTGGCCATTCCCACACAATGTACTGTGCACACAAGCTATAAGCTTGTGCTATGGCATCTAGACATAATATACAAACCTATAGAAAACAACAAACATTTGTGGATCACACAAATATTAGATTCGACTCTTGCCGACACTGGCCGTGGTCGATAGTGATCACTACCGACCACGGCACTAAGGCAGTGTAGATGTTCGTATAACAACCGGGATCGACAACGGCGGAACGTGCTCTCCGAGGCACGGAGGTATTCTTGTCTTAAGGAATAGTCACCCATCCTAAGAGCGGCTTAGCAAGATGTTGCTTAACGGCTACCACGAACCCCTCAAAAAGTCATGAAATAAATAACCCTACATAAATTATAAATTTATTTAGAACTCGACGGCCTATTTATATGGTACAAGATATTGTGGCAACTACAATATAACACATTGAAACTATATATTTATATAAGTCAGACATTTATCTAATATGAATATAAAACTCTCGTGTCACAGTGTTTGTTGCCAAACTACTCGGAAATGGGTTGACCAATTCATGACATGATTTGTGCATGTTTGGTAGGTCTGAGAAATTATAGTAAACTATTGTTAAGCCCCTTTTTTTTTTTTTTTTTTTAGTTCCGCTCTAACGTCCGTTGCCGGGCGTCTCTGGTTGTTAAGCCCCTAAGCAAAATGAGTGTTTAGCCATTGCAAATTCGCCGTGGCAAAACAACATTTGCGGGGTCAGGTCAGGTATGTACCTAAATTTAGATTGTGAAACACAAATCTTTAAAACCTAATACTTATCTACTTGACCTTTTTAAAACGTTACGTTATAATAATCTCTGTATATAAAAATGAATCCCTATTTCCCTTGGTCACGACATCACGCGTGAACGGCTGTACCGATTTGGGTCTTAAAATATTCGTGGAGGTTCAGGGAAGGTTTATAAGCAAAATTTCAGGCGGTACGAAGTTCGCCGGGACCACTAGTAATACATATAATAGGCTCGTGGTCTAGTGGTAACCGACAATGTTAACACATTGCAAAGGTTAAGCAACATCAAGTCAGGCCGGTCTTAAGATATGACCATTTCTTAAAACACTGAGACTCGCCCGTGCCTCGGAGAGCACGTTGTCGCGTCGGTCCCGGTTGTCATACGAACATCTATGGCAGTCGTTAGGGCTAGTTGGAGCCCTAAATCAAAAATCCTCGCGGTCTAACTACAGAACTTAATATCGCCTATGGGTTGTGGAGGTCAGATGGCAGTCAGATATTTTCCGTGAAGCGACTTCGAAGTTCAGCCGCGAGTAGTTAGACTGGAAAGCCGACTCCAAGACTACTGTAACGCCATCTCGTAGCGAGTAATAAGACTACCAAACTCGGCGCCATCTAGTAGCAAATCGCAGTACTACTACGTAACGTCTTTCGGGAATGTTCTGTCAAGGTACTTCTATGTAACGTGTTATCTAGAAGCATCTCGAAGGTGTGGAATGTTCGCGATAATTCTTCCGTGAAGATTCTAGAGTAATCTAGAGTAATGACCGTACTATAAAGGCGGAGCACTTCGGTGGCGGGGGATCAGTATTTCCAGAGCGATAATACGAGTTATACCTGCGAGTTCAAGTGCGATTAAAAGTGTTTAGTGAAGCTTTATAGTGAAGTGTAAATTAGTGGTGTAATAAATAAAGTGTTTTGTGGTAGTTTGATCGGCATTTTCCATTCCGTAGAACCCCGGCTCGTAACAATTGGTGTCAGAATTGGGGATTTGGACAATGCCGGTGTTACCGAAAGAAGACACAGAGGGCGTCCGTACCAGGGGTCAGCGCCAGCAGGAGTTGGACAGCAGGCGCTTCGGAGGTAATACGCCGGAGAGGTTGGGTGGTCAGGAGCAGCCAACGGTGGAAGCAGGCCCGCCCACGGTATCTCCAGCGCCAGCACCTCCAGACTTTACTGCGCTGATGGCGATGCTACAGGAGCAAGCCCGTCGCCAGGAGGAGCAGGCCCGCCACCAGGAGGAGCAAGCCCGTCGCCAGGAGGAGCAGGCCCGCCACCAGGAGGAGCAAGCCCGCCGGTTGGAAGAACAGCTGCTGCGGGACAAGGAGGAGCAGGCACGCCGCCAGGAGGAGCAGGCACGCCGCCAGGAGGAGCAGGCACGCCGCCAGGAGGAGCAGGCCCGCCGGTTGGAAGAACAGCTGCTGCGTGACAAGGAGGAGCAGGCACGCCGCCAGGAGGAACAGACGCTCCTCATGAAAGATCTTCGAGCGACTTTTGGCAAGGAGATGAATGTGATGAAGGATCAAGTTCATCATGTTGAGAACCGCATCACGGAAGCCGAAACTCGGATTGAAGATGTAAAAAACCAGATTACAGATGTGAGGAAAGAGCTGGGAAATCTGAAAGCTGGAGATGGGATTGCGACTTCCTTACCTGCCGTACCTTCAGCGCGTGGATTTAAAGTACCGCCATTCGATGGGACATCTTCATGGTCAGCCTATAAAAAGCAGTTTGAAGCCGTTAAGAAGGCAAACGGGTGGAGCAAAGCCCAGGCCATGACTGCGCTTACATTGGGTTTGCGAGACAAGGCGTTAACCATCCTAGAAGCTCTCGGAGACGATGTTTCCTACGAGCAGCTACTAGAAGCCTTGGAAACCAGATACGGTGACGCTCACCTGGAACACGTGTATCGTGCGCAGCTGAAGGATCGTGTCCAGCGCTCTGGTGAAAACTTGCAACAGTGGGCCCTGGAAGTTGAGAAGCTGGTACGGAAGGCATACCAGTCGTTACCTGCGCTCATCGATGGGAATCTGGTGCAAGTATTCATCGACGGCATCCACGACCTGGAAGTCAGGGCCGCTGTCAGACTCGGGCACCATGAGACTCTCAAAGACGCCTTGGCTCATGCTTTGGAGGTCGAAGCCGTACGGAAGGATCATCGATCTCACCGTGTCAGGGAAGTTGTAGCATCACCGGCTCGCGACCGTTTCACGAGGTATAGCCCTAGGTGCTACACATGTGGTGAGAGGGGCCACCTTCGATCCAGTTGCCCAAAGCGGACTGCGGAAAGAGAAGAAAGTCGTTCCCAAGAGGATAGGGTGGCTAATGTCACCGCCCAGCAACAGGAAGGGAAACGAATAAATGCCAGGACTGCGGGGCGGGTGCTGGCTGATTTTAGAAGAGCCCCAAGGGTTTCGATCTCACAAACCCAGGATGGGAACAGCCTGATCATCAAGGGCGAGGTAAATGGAACACCATGCAAGCTGACAATAGATACTGGAGCATCTCGCACGGTTGTCAGTTCCCGACTTGCAAATCGGTTCCTTGGGGACTCTGCAAACCGTGACCGCATCAACTTGGTAACGGCCACGGGTCAGCGCATACCCGTCCGAGGAGAGAAAGAGATGCAGTTAAAGTTGGGCAATGGAATTTACCTGCATAATGTCATCGTGGCTGACATAATGGACGACTGCATACTGGGCTTAGACTTTATGAGGAAGAACTCTTGTGAGATCGACGTCAAGCAAGGAGCGATGAAATGTGGTCAAGAGGAACTTTTCATGGAAGGAGCGTTATCAGGAAAAGTGTACAGCTTGAAGAAGGTCGTGCTTCCTGCCAGATCAGAAACGACTGTACCAGTTAGTCTCCCTCAGAATTCTGGGCGAACACATCGATGTGTACTCATAGAAGGGATATACAATGAACTTCCATGGAAAATGGCCCGAACTCTGGTAAGAGCCAATGAAGCCTCAGTGGTACGTGTGCTGAACCTTAGTGATAAGGAACACGTGATAGAAAAGAGCACATTGATTGGCACTTGCGAAGAAGTAGATTGGATGCGCCGATGCCAAGAGTTGAGTACTGGGAACATCGTCAACAAGGACGCTAGAAACAACGTGTTGACACTTTTAGAAGACTGTCGTAACATCTTAACGAAGAATGAAATGGACAAGGCTAAGAAGATGTTACTCAAGTACGCCGATATTTTCTCTTCGAGTGATGCTGACATTGGGAAGACTGGATTGGTTCAGCATAGAATCAATACAGGAAATGAGGCACCCATCCGTCAGCGACCAAGGAGACTGCCAGTAGCACGGGAAAAGGAAGTTGAGACCATGATTGAAGGAATGGTAAAAGATGGTGTGATAGAACCATCGTCAAGTCCATGGTGCTCACCTGTAGTGCTGGTGAGGAAGAAAGATGGCAGTATGCGGTTTTGTGTCGACTATCGTCGTCTGAACGACGTTACGAAAAAGGACAGCTACCCTTTACCAAGGATCGATGACACGTTGGACATGCTGACAGGGGTGAAGTGGTTTAGCACGCTAGACCTGAAAAGTGGCTACTGGCAAGTTGAAATCGATCCGAAGGATAAAGAGAAGACTGCATTTTCCACAGGAAAGGGTTTGTGGCAGTTTAAAGTTATGCCATTTGGTTTATGCAACGCCCCGGCTACTTTTGAAAGATTAATGGAAATTGTACTCGCCGGATTGACTGGGGACGCCTGTCTTGTCTATCTAGATGACATTATCATCGTGGGCCGTACGTTAGAAGAGCATCTTCAAAACCTGGAACGCGTGCTTGTAAAGATCCGAAGCGCGAACCTGAAGCTCAGCCCGAAGAAGTGCTCATTCCTCAAACGGCAAGTAAGCTTCCTAGGCTACGTAGTGTCTGAAGATGGTATCCGCACGGATCCAGAGAAAATCATCGCCGTCAAGGATTGGCCGGTTCCAAAGGATAAGACGCAGGTCAGAGCATTTTTGGGTTTGTGCTCATACTACCGGCGATTCGTCCAGAACTTTGCGGATATTGCCAAGCCCTTACACAAGCTCACGGAGGAGAAGCGACAATTCTGTTGGGACGGAAGCTGCGGCATCGCATTCCAGGAGCTAAAGAATCGTCTGTGCAATACACCTATTTTGGGTTATCCTGATGCGGAAAATGAATTTATAGTTGACACAGACGCAAGTGATATCGGACTCGGAGGTGTGTTATCTCAAAGGAAAGGAGATCGAGAGGTTGTTATAGCCTACTTCAGCAAATCCTTATCGAAACCTGAAAGGAATTATTGCGTCACGAGGAGAGAATTACTCGCCGTGGTGAAGACATTGCAGCATTTCAGCAAATATTTACTAGGGCGAAAATTCCTTATACGTACCGACCATGCTGCATTGAAGTGGCTATTACAATTTAAGAATCCAGAAGGACAAGTCGCCAGATGGATTGAGCTATTACAGGAATATGACTTTGTAATCGAACATCGCAGTGGGAGATCCCATGGCAACGCAGACGCATTGTCAAGAAGACCTTGCCCTGAAGACTGTAAGCACTGTGCCAAACAGGAGATAAAGGAAGCCATACCTGTGAAGATGCTTAAAACGGATCTGAGCGACGAATGGAAAGAAAGCCTACAACATGCTCAACAGGACGACGCAGACATCAAGCCAATATTTGAGTGGATTAAAGCAAGTGCTCCTAAACCCATGTGGAGTGACGTCGCTTCAATGAGTTCAATCACAAAAAGTTATTGGGCGCAATGGGACAGTTTAGTTATTCAGGATGGAGTCTTGTGCCGCAAATGGGAAAATGCTCGAGGAGACAGCTGTCATTTGCAAATGGTCGTCCCTAAAGTTAAGGTCCCAGATGTGCTACAGCTCTACCATAATGGATGTTCAGGGGGCCATATGGGAGTAAAAAGGACTCTGTTGAAGATACGTGAGCGGTTTTACTGGATCCACTGTCGCGACGACGTTGAGGACTGGTGTCGCAAATGTACGAGTTGTGCTGCTGTGAAAGGACCTCATACACGGAGCAGAGGTGCACTGAAACTGTATAACGTTGGGGCACCATGGGAAAGGATAGCCCTAGATGTTGCGGGACCGTTTCCTGAAAGTGAAAGCGGAAACAAGTACTTCATGGTTGTGATGGATTATTTCACGAAGTGGCCAGAAGTCTTCGCTATACCTAATCAAGAAGCTACTACGGTGGCAGATAAATTAGTTCACGAAGTCTTCTGTCGTTTCGGGGTGCCTCTAGAAATCCATAGCGATCAAGGAAGAAATTTTGAATCTCAGGTGTTCCAGGAAATGTGTCGGGTCATGGGTACTCACAAAACCAGAACGACCTCTTACCACCCGCAGTCAGATGGAATGGTGGAGCGATTTAATCAGACATTGGAGAGATATCTGGCAAAAGTTGTGGAAAGCAGGCAAAAAGATTGGGACAAGCACATCCAACCGTTTCTTTTGTCTTACCGAAGTGCGGTTCACGAAAGCACGTCAGTGACACCAGCTTATGCGAACTTTGGAAGAGAATTACGGTTGCCTGCCGACTTACTAACCGGTATACCACCTGACGCTCCACGCAATATCACTGATTATGCGAATGACTTGCGCAGCAGGATGAATGACATTTATGAGCATGTCAGACAATCAGGTCAACAAATGTCTGAAAAGATGAAGACCCGTTACGACCGAAAGACAAACAATAAGAGCTTCGATGAAGGTTCGTTAGTGTGGTTACATAACCCAGTCCGCAGTAAAGGGAAGTCTCCTAAGCTGCAAGCTAAATGGGATGGACCATACCGAGTTGTGACCAAGATTAACGATGTCACTTACCGAATACGGAAGAGTCCAAGAAGTGCGCCAAAGATAGTTCATGTGGATCGATTGGCGCGATATTATGGGCCTGACAATGCTCGGGACGAGCATGTCTTAGGAGGGGGCAGTGTAACGCCATCTCGTAGCGAGTAATAAGACTACCAAACTCGGCGCCATCTAGTAGCAAATCGCAGTACTACTACGTAACGTCTTTCGGGAATGTTCTGTCAAGGTACTTCTATGTAACGTGTTATCTAGAAGCATCTCGAAGGTGTGGAATGTTCGCGATAATTCTTCCGTGAAGATTCTAGAGTAATCTAGAGTAATGACCGTACTATAAAGGCGGAGCACTTCGGTGGCGGGGGATCAGTATTTCCAGAGCGATAATACGAGTTATACCTGCGAGTTCAAGTGCGATTAAAAGTGTTTAGTGAAGCTTTATAGTGAAGTGTAAATTAGTGGTGTAATAAATAAAGTGTTTTGTGGTAGTTTGATCGGCATTTTCCATTCCGTAGAACCCCGGCTCGTAACACTACTTTTTATCTCGGTAATGTCGTATCGGAAATTAGAAATGAGATTCTCATTAAAAGAAAGAAATGAGATTCTTTCTTTTAATGAGACGCGGATGCAGCCACGTGTAATTGTTAGTTTAAAAAATTGTTATTTTTATCAAATTTATTTTTATTAATTCGCATTATACCATAACTATTATTATAATATAATCAAAGCATTATTGAACAGTTTTATTTAAAAACATGTAATCTTCGAATTTTTAGCTATTAAAGAATTTGTCACTATATTTTATATTAATTTAATTAAAGCTATGGAAGTGGAATGAATATTAAAATGGTGGTTTACAGTGTGATATTTATTTTATTAATATTTGGTGAGATTTTTTCGTGAATATTACAAAATCACGTCGAACATTGACACAAAGATTGACTTTAATTTGGCCAAATATTATGAGGGGGTAATTAGGTGTGACATCATTGATATGAATTCTGTATAGTTTTAATTACCAGGACAATTATAACTTTATATTTAGGTACAATACAATGGACATACAATTAATATTTACATTCATAAAAATCTTAAAACTAAATTAAAAGCTAGGTAGGAAATGAAGTTAATACTGAATTTAAAAAATATGTAATTAGTTTGGGCCCCGCGGTAGGGTGCCCATCATGGCGGTGGCATTCCCGCGCTGTATGGCGAGAAAGCCGCCGGCACTAAGTCTGCCTTTACCATGACATTTTATGTTTGACTTGTAATTTGTGACATCCAAAATCAGTTTCAAATTTTTCATAACTGCACTAAAATTGCTATCTATACATTTCATAATCTCTATATATAAAAATGAATCCCTATTTCTCTTGGTCACGACATCACGCGTGAACGGATGGACCGATTTGGCTAATTTGGGTCTTAAAATAATCGTGGAGGTTCAGGGAAGGTTCATAAGCAAAATTTCAGGCGGTACGAAGTTCGCCGGGACCACTAGTAATTAAATAAAAATTTAATATAACCCATAATCAATACATATAATAAAATTGTAAGTAGTCGATGTCTGTACATCGAAGATATACGAGTAATAGAGAAACTGTTGTAGGAGGGCTTTATGAACGCAATAGTACCCAAAACAATGGTTTTTAGATTTTTTGTCTGTTTGTCTGAATGTTTGAACACGCTAATCTCAGAAACGGCTTAACCGATTTGAATGCGGTTTTTAGTAATGCGTTGTGGTTTATTCAACTTAATATTTAAGGTTTGGTTTTCAATCGGTTTATAAATAAAAAAGTTATGTAGATCTAAAGTACCACGCAGGCGGAGCTGCGGGCAACAGCTAGTTTATAACTAGGTAAAGCTACGCTGCTGTAAACAGTTCGCGGCTTCGTATTGAACGAAGCGTTTTTTTTTTTTTTTTTTTTTTTAAATTGAACATTTGAGCTTCGTCCAGACTTTAATTGAAATCAGCTACTAATTTAGGTGAAATTTTTTTTATTATCGGACAAGAGGTTGCTGAGAAACGAACATCCGAACATTTTACATTTAATCTGCTCCATGGGAGCTCCGCTCAATAAATGTATTGAGTATTGAAATAACTGTCGGAATTGGGCCAAATTGAAATGAACACCCAAAGCAGTAGTTTAAAAAAAACTAATTTGGTTCACTTCGTCGAAAGACATGAGGTACAAACATACAAACATAAAAAAACACATATCACGCCAATATCAACTATCACAACTTGCCAGTACTTTTAGTCCCACGTAATAGGAGGCAAGCCTATTGCTGTCACCGGGCACATTTATAATGGGTTATGTCCAAAATGCCCGAATGAATTTAATAAAACGTTGCCTTGCGATGAAATGTTGATGAAAGGCAACAAAATCTTACGTGCCAGCCGCTGTGGCACAGACAATTAAAGTGCTGGGCGTCTCGGATTAGACATAAAAAAAGAACAGTAGTATTTTAAACAACTTACTTTTTTAAGTCTATCAAAAATAATACACGTCAAAAATTGACACAATGACCGACTTAAAATTACCAAATAATTGTCGGGATCAAATTAAGATGGGACAATTTGGACAGAAGAAGCTTCTATTTAAATAAAATCACATATAAAATAAAGCATAAAAAAGCATACAGACGAATTGAGAACCGCCTAGTTTAAAAAAAAAAGTCAACTAAACAAAAAAATCCGACTAAATTAAAATTAAATTTCGATTTCCCTAACACAATTTTTTCATTGTTACAGAGACTACACCAATACATGGAAAACCCCAGAAATATTATACTCCTATCCCTTGCCCACTTACAAAACCATGCAGTGAGCCAGAGTGGGACAACGATATAGAAATCAGAGGTAAAAAATCTATGCTAATTCGTAAGTAGAAAACAGCGTGCTTGTCTCTAGAACTACTAGTTCGAAATTTGAATAGAAATAATCGAATTATAATTTCAAATGTTGACATAATTATAAAGCTTATGATTATGACACCAGTAATTTGAAAAGTTTTAATAATAATATTTTGGACATTCTCACACAACGTCATCTAGCCCAAATTAAGCTAATATAAGCTTGTGTTATGGGATTTAGACGACTGATAAACATACTAATATATACTGAATGGAATCAGGTGTTACCTGGCGAAAGTCCATGATAAAACAATGGTAAATATGATGTTTAATTTTTAAAGACTGTCTCAAAGAGAGAACAGGCTGTTCTCTCTTTGAGACAGTCTTGAGAATGCCTCGTGAAGAGGTGAAACATAATGTCGACGTTTGTAATGTCTTCTTTTGAGCGAAATTATGCAATTATTTAAAAATTAAACATCATATTTACCATTGTTTTATACTTATATATTTCTAAATAGATACATATTATACATAGAAAACACCCAAACTCCGAAACAAACAATAGTGGATCACACAAATATTTGATTCGATCCGGGGATCGAACCCGAGACTCCGAAGTCGAAAGCCGCTACCGACCACGCCACCGAAGCAGTTATTTATGATACAGATTTTGTATGAGATTTTCTGAAAATCTGTATCATAAAGTAACTTTTTAAATCATTAAAACACAGTTGGATAGAATCATAGTATGTACATTATGATAAACTTCTACTTGCAATTACAGGCAGAAAAATCTTTCGACCATACAGCCTTGTTGAGTTTTGTCGCCATATTGTCGATAACTTCCTAAACTTTGTGTTTCTCAAAATAGTATATGAAACTGCATATAACTAGGTATTTGAACACTCGTAAGATACTATATAAAGAAACTCAACAGGGCTCGTTTAAAAAAAAATCCAACTCGTGTTCTAAAACACTTATTGATGCAACAGTTTCATAAAATACTATTTGTATTCGATAGTCCTAAATAGTCCTAATCGAGGACAAAACTGATTGACCGAGCAAGCGAAACGAGCGAAGCGTCGAAGTTTTAACTCGAGGACTGGCCGATTTGACGTTGTTGGTATGTGTGTCAGTTCCGGTCTACAGGCCGCATTTTTCAGAAATTTGGCACAAGTGTTCTTTGTTGCAAGGTCCAATTTTTTCGAAGGGATTTTTCGAAGGGATTTTTCGATTGGGGGGAAAATGGGGGAGAAATGGGGGGGGGGGGAATGCATATTTCAGCCGATTTTAATGAAATTTGGCACAAGTGTTCTTTGTTGCAAGGCGCAACTTTTGTTGAAGGGATTTTTCGATTGGGGGGAGAATGGGGAAGAAATGGGGGGAAAATGCGAAAATAACGCGAGGTCTACTGTTCACAGAACCTCTAGTAACAACACGAACAAGGACTGTTCTTACGTAGACTTATATTACAACTATTTTTCTAACGATATATTAGGTACCTATAGTAAAGTATGTACCAATATAGAGAGAGTAAGACCAGAATAAGAGAGAGCTAATGTAGAGTACCAATGTGTGTTGCCAGCGATGACCTACGGAACCGAGACATGGCTATTGACGATACACCTCGCTGTCACCCAAAGAGCAATGAAAAGGGCTATGCTCGGAGTGTTACTTCGCGATCGAATTCGTAACGACGAGATCCGAATGAAGACCAGGGTCACCGACATAGCCCAAAGAGTCGCCAAGCTCAAGTGGCAGGACACAACGCTCGTAGGACCGATGGCCGATAGGGACAAAAAGTTCTTAAGTGGCAACAGCGTAATAGGAGACGCAGCGTGGATAGGTTTACATAAGGTGGACTGATGACATAGTGAAAGTCACGGGTGGCCACTAGATGCGAAAAGCGCAGCACCGAATGTTGCGGCGTTAGGGGAGGCATATGCCCAGCACTCAGTAGTGGACGTCAATCGGCTGAAATGGTGAAGAGAAGAATATAAAATATGTCAGGTGTTATTTACTCAAAATTCCTAAAATAAGTAGTGTAGATTAATGGGCTTTCAACAAAACGTCTGTGTACATTGGGTTGCTTTTAGTGTTATTTTGACAAACACGATCATTAGTGTTACATTTTTAATGTGTCAGATGAACTACCCGAATGGTTTAAAAATAGTACGCATATGTAGTAGGAAAACACCGCAGGTCTATGTCACTCGTCTAACAATCGCAAAAAAATACGTGACGTCAGCGACAACTTGAAGTTGTAAGTCAGTAAGGGTTGTCTCTTGTTTGTGATACGGCATTGACCATAGAGTTGATATTGAGGGATTAACGTCATAATTATTGGTCAAATTATGCTGGTACTTTCTTGACAACCCTAATGTTCGAATTATGTTCTCTGTAAACAAAAGAATGTGCTTTAATTAACATCGGAGTGCAAGTTCTGTATGTAAGTACTATTCCCTATTCTGTGCCGGGCGGGCCTAAGCTACTAGAATAATAAACATGTATATTCTGTCCATAAATAATATCACAACAAAAAAAACTAACACTTGAATTTCGAACCTGACGTGACATAAAAGAATTCCCGCTCTTTTATAATTTTCGCGCCAATGCACGTTAAATATTCATGCGCTATTAAGGTTATGAATATCGTGTAAGTAATACATAATATATCAGTTTTGTACAAGCAATTTTAACATATTGCTATAAATTCTGGGTCCTGACGCCTGTCTGGTCTTCCATTTCAATGACGTTAGTTTGATCTCTAGCCACTACGTAGGGAAGAACCTACATCTACTTGATTAATCAAATTTTTTTTTTAAAAAGCTTACCGTAAATTAGATTTGGGATTTGGGTTTGACCCAGTACAAAACATGTTCGATGAACGCGATGGCTTATTCTGTTTCAGGGTGTATTTATCTATGAAACTTATGTATTAAAAGTATATAAGTATGTTTCTCAGTTATCTATATCCCATAACACATGCTTATATTAGTTTACTTTGGGTACCTTCTATAACAACCTTCTAGGTAAGATAATACTTAAATACTTAATTGGTTTTTATTTAAAAGGCTTAGCTAAAAGAAAGGTAAAATAGACAAGACAAGAACAATAAATGAGTAATAGTCAAAAAATTGATTTGAGAGATTTGTGACTCTCTTAACAAGATACATTTCTTGAACAACTAGATCATTAAAACCATCTTATTTTGCGAAATTTAATAATCTGCGATCAGTGACAAAGCCACGGACTAATCTATAACAAACAGTGCGAACTCAAAGACATAATGTAGGTCAAATAACTCATACGGCAGTCTTGCATTCACAATCTATCGACTGCGAACTAACTCCGTTAGTTACTGGAAAGTTGCGAGTTAGTTATCTAATCCAAAAGGCAGAGGTTTGAATTCACATAAACTTTAATTATGTATGCAGTGTGTGTGTTTGTTTCGTAGTTTGCGTGTTATATATGTAAAATATGTATGTATATAGAAATAATAATACAAGAATGTTTATCAATCGTCTAGATCTCATCACACAAGCTTATGGTAGCTAACTTTGAGCTCGATGGCACTGTGTAAAGTATGTCTTTATAATAAATATTTATTTATTTATTCTTTGACAGAAACCAAATTACAAGCTCTGGTGCCTTCGAAATCAAGCTGTTATACTCCATGCTACACGCCATACTGTCCGCCGTGCTGCCCTCCATGCGGTCCTCCATGTTGTCCGCCATGCTGTCCACCATGCTATACTCCTTATGTCAGCGTCAAGAAGAGAAAGAATAATAACGAATGTGACGCTTTCAAACTCATTGAAACTGTATTGTCTCTGCCCGGATATATCGCAGACACATTCATCAATGGTCAAATTAGCAACTAATTATGGTATTGAAAAGCAATATTAAAATGCATTTTTAAATAAAGAATTCCAAACGAAATTAGTATTTTGTATTCAACGTAAATATAAATATTTTTTGGCAAGACAACATCATCTAGACTACACCAATCTCTTCACAACTGATTAACATACATATATATATATTTAAATAAATACATATTTTACATAGAAAACACCCAAACTTCCAAGCAAACGTTTGAGGAGCACACAAATGTTTGATTCGACCCGGAAATTTAACCGGGCATCTAATCAAAGTTTTGTTCTGATTTTGAACCTTCAACCTCCAAAATCCAGTGAACACTGGACCATAGACAAATTTGAGTGAAAGTCGCCATATTTGATCATCAGAAAATTATTTAGGTGAATCTCGTTTGAAAACCTAAGCTGTGTACGTGTTTATTTATTTATATCAAGTTTAGTACACTGGCCATTATCCCGAAAAGGCAGACAATAAAATTTAAACGGTAAATTTTTGATCCCACGTTCAAATAAGGCAGTATTAACGACAGCCTTGAGCCATGGCCAATCATTTGGGGATTAAAAAAGGTAAAACAGTGTTCGATAAATTTCAAATCGCTTCGAATACCAAATAACATTCGAGTAAAATACATGTACTATTCCAATTTTGAAATAAGGAATAGTTGCCAGCAATTAAAATAAATGGTTTAAACTTATTTATAAAAGAGGTTGCTAAATCTCATAGAAGAACTCAAGAAAACCCATAACGCCTGGCAACGTTCATTGGACATCAAGGTCCTGCTATCAATAATATTTTGTTTGTGAACGTCATACGCAGTGCCGCATCAAAATCTACAAATGAGGTACAATCACCTTCTGCCTTCGAAAGTTTTAAATATTTAAATCATGACCGACGACAACGACCGACGGAAATCCACTATTTTTTTCTCAATACCATTCATTTTACAAATAGCCCACTTGTAACCGATTCGTACACAGCAGATTGAAATTCATGGTGCCCAAAGTCAATACAATCTGAAAACTGGCGCTGAAACTCAAACAATAAAAAAAGTTGCGTCGTTCGTAGTTCAAATATGGCGGGTTTTTTTTTCAATTCGGTGTCAAGTCCCTTGTGCGAAAAGAGGATGAATATGAAAGCGGAACCTGGATACTAGTTGAAGGTTATTTATTTGTGTTAACACTTTTTTTCGTGTTTATGCCCGCGACTTCTCCCTGTTAGAATATGGAATGCGTCTCTTTTATGCTGTCAATTTAAATGGTGTCTTATTAATAAGACAAAATGACGTCTAGAGGCACAAAATGGCCTCTTGAAGGTTCACAGGATATTTAATTAAAATAATTAAAACAGAAACGCTTGTTACGTTGAGTTCAGTAATTTATATGTCCTTGACTGCGAGGGAGACTCAATTTGTCAGACTTTTTAAAACGAATGACTAAGATTTTTGTAGGTACCTACTTAGTATAATAAAAAAAAAAGTAAAGATCAATTCTACAACATACCTAACTATGTTTTATATTTTACAATATGTATCACTAGTGGTTCTGTGAACCGTAGACTTCGGGAGCGGCGTTGTTTATTCTTAAATTGTATTTATTTGCATGACTTTTGATTTTATTTAAATGGGTTGCTATGGTTACGGATTGCATTCTTGACAGACCGTAGACTTCGGGAGCTTTGTTTAGAACATTTATTTTTCAATTTTCTTTATTAATCTTTCATTTTTCATCCAATCCAAAAAATATCATTCATATGTTATTCATTGTAAGCAAGGAGTGTGTGTGTAAAGTTTCATGAAAATCGGTTGATAAATACGGCCGCAAACATGATCTCACGGAACCCGTAGATGTAGAGATGTAGACATGTAGAGGTACAGACGAAAGAAATCCTCCCCAGTCTGCAAGTTGAAACGGAGACTTCGGTCGCTTCGCTCCCTCAGTCAACAAAAACTATAGTCTTCGGCTAGACTTAACCAACGACTGATACCTTTCCAGGAGAAACGTTATATCAACCTGACAAAGACACCACTAGCAGAGGACATCTAATTTTGTGATCACATTATGTTAATATCGCGACATATTCCCTAGGCCGCGGCTGCTCTCTCGTCCGTTGCCAAGCGTCTCTGGTACGCACGCAGAAGGTATAGCGAGCGTCCGCTAATAAAGAATAGTAAGTAAAATGTCACTTGTCAATGTCATATGGAATGATTGACATTTTTTTAATAATAGCAACACTAAACATTCAAATATAATAAAAAAAAACAAGCTTTTAAACTTTGAGATAATTTAAATTAAATTATTAATGTACGTAATACATTATTACCAACCTCTTATGCTTTTGAAACATTTCAAAAGCATAATAATGTAGAAATTAAACAATTTAAGAATGTAAATTAAAATATAAATCTTATCATTAGCGTAAATAATGTGCTTTATCTTTAATAATAATATTTATTTCAAATATAATTTTCGTGACAAAAATTGTTAAAAATACTGTATATTTAACGAATAATAAACGTATTTTGACTACATACTCTTAATAATAGTTGACAGCTATGACAGGTAAGTGGCAACCTATTTATTTTTCGAAAAACTTTCATTTTGAGTTCGATTTTTGCTGAGCGCATGGCTGGTGACTTTTTAGGTTACCTCTGGCACTCCGCAAAAATCGGGCTCCCAGATACTCACATACCGAACAACGTTTCTTGTCCTGCACCTGGAGCTAGTTAGGAATAACTAGTTCTTCTGTGCGCGACTATCAACTAATCAAGCATTACCTTGACATTGGCGAATCATCGATCAATATCGATGGAGCCACGTTTTTAAAAGAAGAAGAAGAAGAAAACTTTCTTTTAAACTTTGTTTGTTTATCGCCTTAATCTCAAGACCTACTGAGTCATATTTTAGTATTGTATAGCGTATTTGTTGGTGAAGGTTAAAGTATATTATAACTTCGCAGTATGACCTATAGGAGGGCAGCAGTGATAAAACCTATAACAAAATGTTGGTAAAATATGCCGTGAAAAGCATAAACTAGGAACCAAGCAGCAGAGCATTGTAAAATTCGTTTTTAAAATTACTAGTTCAGATTTTAAGATTCGTTTTGATTGATCATAGCTAATGATCAATCAAAACGAATCTTAAAATCTGAACTAGTATTTTTAAAAACTAATTTTACAATGCTCTGGTGAAACTAACTAATCTTTAAATAAAAAGCATTTTAAAAGTGTATAATTTAATGTTTATAAAACAAAAATCATGCGCCATTTTGAAATATTTCCCGCGATTACGCAATATTTAATTCACGTTCAGTATTCATTAGCTATGGTGTATGATAACATTTTTATAGCGTAATCTCTCAGTCGCACACCAGGTTATGTGGGTTTCTGTAGTGTCTTGATATCACCACGATATCTCCTTCAAGTAGGTTGACTAATAAATTAACTGTCAACTAACAATGGTAATTATAAATATTTGGATGAATAAATTACGATGCTTTGCTTATAAAGTTTGAAGACGGAAAGGACATATTGTGGTGTCAGTTCATATTAAATTAGTTGTAAGGTAAATAATTATGATGAGGCTGTTTGGATTAAGATCTTAACCTATCTGCAATGTATGAAAAAAACAATTTTAATTCCGCGGCCATTGTCGGACTCCTCAAAAAGTACATATTCCCTATGACACCGGCGAACTTGGAAGTCGGTGGTCTTGCGTATAGATGAGTCTACGGCACCCTTGCCGCAGGCTAGGACGTTTAGCTTAACTGGAAAGGTTCACTGGCGTTTACCGTTCACAGTTTTCCAAAAAAAAACCGCCATATTTCTTTTTCAGATCTAAATGCCAAATACGCGTGACACCCGACATGACAGACACGCGGACGAACAAATTGTGGTGTTTAGTATGTAAGTAGTCACTTGTTTCCAAATATTGTAAGCGTAAAAGTTCACCAGTCACGGATTTGTACTAGCATCTCTCCCCCCATCTCTCTCTATCATTTCATCTAAGTCCATTTGAAGCCCACTATTGGGCATAGCTACTTTTCCCCGGTAATGTGTTCCCATGATACCTGGGACGAGAAAACTGCCTATGTACTAAAATATACACATAGAAAATGTCGAACGAAGGAGGGGCTCGTGGTCTAGTGGTAACTGACAATGTTAACACATTGCAAAGGTTAAGCAACATCAAGACAGGCCAATCTTAGGATATGGCCATTTCTTAAGTCATTGAAACGGGTAAGTAATAGATGATATAACAACAAAATCTCTAATATACAAATCACAACGGTACCTATAATTTTATTTAATATAGCGATTAGTTAATATAATGAACGATTGATATAATTTTAAAATAACAAATTTTTATAAGCATAACATACATTAATATCAAATCGTTTGACATACCACTCAAAAGATATAAAACTTATTTGGTCTAATATGATGAAAACGCCTATTTAAAAACACAAAGCAAAAGATAGGTCGACGGAGCCCCGCTTCGCGACCAAATAAAAATCTATTCACAAAAAATTGTAACGCAAACCTAATGATTGGGAAATTAACGTTTAAACTATACAACTTGTTTATCAACTAGCATATACAACATAACATTTTTTATTTAGTCAAAATTTTCAGTTGGAATAACAGTTTTTAACTCTTTTTTTCTGTTAATGCAAGTCGTTTCTGGCACTCGCCGGCCGCTGCCACGGCACCGCTCGCTTCGCTCGCTCGGCTCGTGCGTAGGAGGTCACAGTTTTAACCTAACCTAACCTACCCATTTTGTTTAAAGAAGAAATTACCCTATTTATTGTTTATTGTCTATCTATTATTCTAAATACATTTTATTTTATTGTTTATTGTCTGAAGATTGTTTTTCTTATTTTGATTATATCTTATGAACGATAATAAAATGAAATTAGACCAAATGAGTTCATACGTTACGAGACGCACCCCATTGAGACCCCTCCGTGCCTCGGAGAGCACGTTGTCGCGTCGGTCCCGGTTGTCATACGAACGTCTATGGCAGTCGTTAGGGGTAGTTGGAGCCCTTAATCAAAAATCCTCGCGGTCTAACTACAGAACTTCGATATCGCCCATGGGTTGTGGAGGTCAGATGACAGTGGCTTCACGGAAAATATCGAAGTTTAGCCGCAAGCAGTTAGATTGGAAGGCCGACCACAACTGCGTCGGGAAAAGGCTCAGTGGATGATGAGAAAACGTCGAAATAAACAAACTTAATTGAATCACTCAAATCGCGGTCTATTTATTATAAGATCTATATTTTTGTATTTCAAAGCAATGAGTTTGCTTAAACTATTTTTAAAATAGAAAGAAAGAAATTATAAATAGATCACAAATAATGATGTCATCGGCAGGTTTCGAACCCACGGCCTTTACCTAACAGGGGGAATGCTACGACCACTGAGCTACGATGACCAATACCGACAACATCATGTTAAGGAAACGCCGTGGTGGCACAATGGTACTATGTACGGACTGCCACGCTCGAGGTCTCGGGTTCGATTCCCGGGTCTGGTGGATAATGTATAATTCTCTTTAGAATTTTACCCAGATATTATCCCAGAGTCTGGAACTTGTGCCCGGTAAATGGCAATAGGCTCGCCCCCTATTACATGGGACCTAACATAGCTGGCGAGATGTGGATGTGTTTGCACACCTCTGCCTACCCCTTCGGGGAAAAAGACGTGATGCTATGTATGTATAATATTTTAAGATCTATATTTCCCAGTGTAATATGTTCGACAGGTGGACCACTTGCAGTTGAGCTTGCCTTGGCCCTCGATCTTAAAGCCCTCCTAACATTTTTGAACCACAATAAATTCTCACTTAACTTGACATTGTAATATTAATTTGATTAATTTACATAACACTTAGCGTGACAGGCTGCTATAAATTCATAGCTGTTTTAACCGATATAAATATGAATAGGTTTTTTTAATATTATAAAACACTAGCGGACCCGACAGACGTTGACCTGCAAAAAAAAAAATAAAGAACCAAATTGTGAATCTAAACCATTCTCGAATCCCCTTGGACACACACAAAAAAATTCATCAACATCGGTCCAGCCGTTTAAGTGAAGTTCAGTGACATACACACGTACAGTGGAATTATCACTGACCACTCTTAATTAATAACTAGTTATCGCGACGAACTTTGTATCGCCTCAAAAAAAAAAAAAAAATATTTCATGCAAATGTATGTAAATGGAAAAACGCGACGGACGGACAGACAGACAGACAAATTGTCGTATTAAATATATAGATTGTGAACTCAATAGCTGTAAGCTTTCCTTAAAAATAAAATAAATAAATAAAAATAAATGAAATAAATAAATTATATATTAAAAAAGATTGGCACAATAACCGACTTTAAATTACCGGAATGGGACCAAATATGGGACCAAATTAAAATAAGACAACACACGAAATAATTATGTCAAAATCGGTTCATCCTGACGAAAGATATGAGGTAACAAACATAAAAAAACCGCGTAAGTGCGTGTCGGGCCACGCATAAGATAGGGTTCCGTAGTTACCCGTAAAATCCTCTATAACTATTGAACTAACAGAGTCATGCCATCCGTTATAGTTTTTCATTATATCGACTACCATCATGAATTTTTTCAAGTTCTTCACGCCAGCCGTTTAGATTTTAGAGGGGGGGCTGTTTTCGCAAAAATATGCTCTTCAAAGCCAAATATCTCGCAAACGGACACTTAAATAAAAAAATCACTTTCGCAACCTCACAATGAATTTAAAATACTTATCTAATCATACCCCACACGATGGTGTAGACGCTAGAAATAAATACTAGTGGTCCTGTGAACAGTAGACCTCGCGTTATTTTCGCATATTCTCCCCATTTCTCCCGAATCGAAAAATCCCTTCGACAAAAGTTGCGCCTTGCAACAAAGAACACTTGTGCCAAATTTCATGAAAATCGGCTGAAAAATGCGGCCTGTAGACCGGAACTGACACACATACCAACAACACCAAATCGGCCAGTCCTCGAGTTAAAACTGAGACGCTTCGCTCGCTCGGTCAATTAACCCCAAAAATTTGATTTTATGTTTGTTTGAATTGAATTCGAAAACTCGTGAACTAATTTTTAAAAAACATTCACTAATATGTAGTTACATTATCTTTGAGTAAATATTTTGATTTGATTTGAATTGATTTGATTTAATACTATGCAAATCAAATCAATTCAAATCAAATCAAAATATTTTTATTCAAAATACACATACACTTATCACGCCTATATTCCCGAAGGGGTAGGCAGAGGCGCATTACGCACCCACATTTTGCCTGTAGTTTTAGTCCCACGTAATAGGGGGCAAGCCTATTGCCGTCACCGCGCACTCTAGAAAGTGGGTTATGTCCAAAATGGCCGAATTAATTTAATAAAATAAGCAGCTTATATTATAATTTTTAATAGTAAATTTAAAAACCCGTTGCCTTGCGATGAAATGTTGATAAAATGCAACAAAATCTTACGTGTCAGCCGCTGTGGTACAGACAATTAAAGTCCTGGGCGTGAGGACTCTTCAAAATAGGAGCAGTTAAAGGAGTTAAAGTTATAGGAGCACTTTTTGAATGTCAAGAAATCCGCCCATCGATTACCACACACCCGAGAAGGTCAACATTTTTTTATGCAATTTTTATAGTACGTATATACTTTAGTATACTTTTTATCCCGGTAATGTATTCCCACGGGAATCGGGCACGAGAAAACAATATCACGCAAGCGTCGTAGCTATTCATAGACAATCTGATGTTTCCAGGTTCAATTGTAGTTATCACTAGTGCCGACCAATCAGACAATGGACAGGCAGGCAAACCGCACAACACCCTGGTGGCTTCCAACACACCATGGTGGGAGAACATCCCGAAGACACCTATCAGTATTTCACATCAGGTAAGCTTTTTTTTTTTTTTTAGTTCCGCGACCAAGGCCGCGGCCGCTCTAACGTCCGTTGCCGGGCGTCTCTGGTTACAAGCAGAACGTATTTCCAGTGGCGCCCGGCGGACTTTGACCACCTCTGTGGTCTCTGCGGGGGTTGGGTCGGGATGAGAATCCCGCGTCGTTGGGGGTAGGGTTTTATCCCGCGTCAGTGAGTGAATCTGGTTGCGTGCTATGGGGCAAAGGCCCCGCAGCACGCAACCCTTCTAGCCTGCTTCTGTAAGGACGACAGGTGGCGATCCCGCCGTCCTCAGGCCCCGATCATGGAGGTCGATGGTCTTGGGCGTAGATGAGTCTGCGGCGGCCTCGCCGCTGACTACGGAACTCGGCGGGGAGGGCACGCTCCCTCTCCCTCTCGGCCGCCTCCTTCGCGAGCACAACTTGCTCGCAGAAGGACACGGCCGCGTTCCACCTACTCCCGCTGGAGACCATGGCTTGAAGCATGGTCTCCAGCGAGAGGGTATCCACGCCCAGACCCACTACGAGGTCCCGGCGCTGACTCGCCCACGCTGAGCACTCCACCAACGTGTGGAGTGCGGTGTCATCGTCGGAAACCTCGCAGTGTTGACACCGGGGTGTGACCTCACGATGGATGCGAAACAGATAGCTACCGAAGCATCCATGCCCGGTAACGATCTGCGTCGCACGATACGTGAGGTCACCATGCTGCCTCTGCAGCCAATCGTCCATGATCGGTCTCACCGCCGCGATGATGGTGGCACCCCACTTGGGTTGCTCAAGTCGCACCCTCCATGACTCCATGAGATCCTGTCGGAGTTGGGACCGCCGGTCATCGATTTCTCGAGACGCAGGCCTGTGGTCCCGCTCCAGCGCCTCCTTGCGCCATTGGAACAATGACGCAAGGGCTCTCGCTTCCAGGTCCCATGGAGGGGTCCCGGCTAGGAGACATGCAGCCTCTCCGGAGATCGTGCGGTAGCCCCTTATTGTTTTGACGGCCAAGGTCCTCAACGGTCTGTTAAGGAGCGTTGAGTTGTTGGCCGTCAACCGCGCCGCCCATACGGGAGCCCCGTATAGGGCCATACTCCGCACGATCCCCAGGTACAGTCTCCTGCAGGAAGCGTTGGGTCCCTTTAGGTTGGGCATCAGTCGCGAAAGCGCGACCGATGCGTGTGTCACCTTGGGGACCAAACTTCGGAAATGTGGTCCGAAGTTCCATCGGCTATCAAGTACGATCCCTAGATACTTCATCGAGGGCTTGATGCCGATGCTAACGCCTCCCACATTTATGCTGGAACCTTCAGGTGGACCGTTCCGAGGTCTGTGAAAACACAGAACCTCGGACTTGTGCAAGGCCACCTCCAGTCCCAGCCGCCGTATCCGACCCACGACTTGAGCAACACCCGTCGTGACCTTGAGTGCTGCCTCCTGGTACGTTGCACCCCGCGCCGTGACGAGGGTATCGTCGGCGTAGCACGTTACGCCGACGCCCTCAGGCAACGCACCCCGCAGCACCTAGTCGTAGCCGATGTTCCACAGAAGCGGCCCCAGGACCGACCCCTGTGGAACACCGCACGACACATCCCGCCGAGCTGGCCCGAGCCAGCTGGGGAAAGCTATGGCCCTCTCCGAGAGATAGGCCCCGACAATACGACGGAGGTAGAGAGGCGTTTCGTGATACACGAGCGCCTCCCTAACGCAGCTCCATGGCAAGGTGTTGAACGCGTTGGCGATGTCAAGAGACACCGCCACCACCACCTTGCCCTGCGAGACTGCTTCCTCCGTCAGGCTCTTGACGCGCATGATCGCACTCACGGTGGAGCGTCCCCGACGAAAACCGTACTGGTTGTCCGCCAGGTCTGGCCCCACCGTCGAGAGATGCTCGACGAGGCGTTCCGCGATAATTCGCTCAAAGAGCTTACATACCTCGTCGAGCAACACGATCGGCCGGTATCCGGACGGTGAGTCCACCGGCCGCCCCGCCTTACGGATCAGGACCAGCTTCCCCGTCCTCCACACCTTGGGAAACTGGCCCCTTTCGAGGCATGCGCTAAAGAGCCCCATCAGTCGAGGCCCGAGTTCTTCGAGGGCCAGGACCCATGCACGGCCAGGAATGCCGTCGGGTCCGGGGGCAGTGATTTTCCGGCGTTTGAGCCGGTGTACTGCCGCCCCTAGCTCCCCCACCCTGACTTCGGGTACGTCGTCTTCGCCGGTGCTATCCGCGTCGGGCAGAGACGGAGCCATGCGCGGAGGGACGTGCTCCTCCGCGCTCGTCGGAAACAGGGAGCCCATGACCCGCTCCAGCTGCTGCGGCTGGAGACTCTGGGTCAGTGGGGGCGCCCTAGGTCGGAGTTTCTCCCTGACCTGTAGGTACGGGCGCCCCCATGGGTTCTGCTGCAGGGTCTCCAGGAGCTCCTCGCGGGCCGCCGTCTTGGCCCGCTTTATTGTCTCCTGGAGATTACCTTTAGCCTCCCTGTAAGCCTGATAAAGCTCCGCCTCTCGGGTTGCCGCGTCGTCTGGGCGGCGATGCCTCCGGCGAAACCTGGTGTACTGGCGGCGGGCGGAGATGCATGCTGCGCGCAGCTGTGCAATCTCCGGCGACCACCAGTACACCTGCTTCCTTGCCGGTCTGGGTGTAACCCTAGGCATCGCCGCATCACAGATTTGCGACATGACTCCCCTGAACCACTCCGCCTCGGCATCCACATCGGCAGGCCGGTCCGGTGCCGGAATCCAGGCCTGCACGATGGACGCCTCCAGGAGAGCCTCCCGATCCAGATGGTGAAGTGCCCAACGCGGATCCGGGGGATTTTCTACCGGCTGTGGGAGGTCAGGTGGGGGGACGACATCGAACCGGATGTACCGATGGTCCGAGTGCGTCTCCTCACCCTCCTCCACGTGCCAGCCAGTAATACGGGCGGCGAGGGCAGAAGTCGCGAACGATACGTCCACGACCGAGCTGGTCCCTCGCCGCCAGAAGGTGGCGACATTCCCCCGGTTGAGGACCTCCAGACCACGTGTTCTGGTCCAGTCCTCAAGAAGCCTCCCCTTGTCCCTGGTTTCCCGGGAGCCCCACGCCACACTCCAGGCGTTGAAGTCTCCCAGGAGCAGGACAGGGCGAGGACGGCACGCAGCGAAGACGACGTCGAGCTCAGTGAGCCATAGCTCAAACTGAGTCTCGTCCAGTGTCGGCGAGATGTAGGTGGCCACGACTGCCAACCCATCATAGTCCGCCGCAACACACCCGCGGCCCCTTGCAATGATCGCAAGGCGCGAGCTGTCTGCGGCGGACCCCCCGAAGATAAAACAGGCCGAGCCGTCCTCGTCCACCGGGCTTCCCGGGTGGACGTAGTACGGCTCGGCGACCACGGCCAAGTTTATGGACCACTGCCGGATGCTCTGGTACAGAAGATCCTGAGCAGCGCGGCAGCGGTTCAAATTCACTTGCAGGATGCGGATATGGGCGTCAGACATTAATGGACGTCCATATCAGCATCCCGCCGAGAAACATCTGGCCGTGCAGTAGCGGCACCCCCACCGCTCTCAGCGGACGGACGAGGCTTTGGCCTCGAGGCAGCGCAGGTTGTGCTGCCAACCCGGTGGTCCGCAGTCTTGCCCTCCGCCTCGCATCTAAAGCAGCGAGGCGGGGCGTCGCAGGCACTTGCCTTGTGACCGGGCCGGCTGCAGCGGAAGCACCGATCGCCTACGGTGACTTCCGCTGTGCACTGTACTCCAACGTGCCCCACCACCATGCACCGGAAACATCTTGTTTCCCGGGCACGAAGGAGGTGCACCTGCGCCTTTAGGAAGCCCCCTATGAGGAGGCCTCGTCCGTCCGCCACTTTTAGTGCCGTTGCGACGGGGCACTGGACGACTGTCGTGCCATGGCCAGTGAGGCTGAAGGAGATCTCTCCAGCCTTCACTTGGTCACGGGGACAGCCGCCCGCCTCCACGACGGCGGAAATCACTTCCTCCGTCGTGGCCGCGTCATCCAGACCGGAGACGCGCAATGCAGCGCATTTGGTGGGCCTGGTGACGCGGACGGCTTCTCCGTCCAGCTTGTCCCTCAGCTGAGCCGCTAGGGCATCAGCTTTGGGGCCGCTGGAGGCGCCGGAGACCTCGAGGAGGCGAGCCCCGGTGCGTGTCGTCTTGCACCGGAGACCCCCCTGGATATCGAGGGCTGAGAGGTCGACTGAGGCTTTAACTTGCCTCAGGACATCAGCGTACCCCACACCCCTCTCCACACCCTCCGTCGTCACCGTAAGGACGACGGCTGTGGAGCGAGGAGCGCGGGGCCTCTTCGGCGCCTTCGCCGCGGCGGCTTTGGCCGCTTTCTTGGCGGCCTTTGTCTTCTTCTTTGCTCCCACTACTTCCCATCCCTCCCGTCTGGAGGGATGTGAAGAAGCAGCGGGGGCAACGTTGGAGGAGGCGGGGGTGGCAGAAGTTTCACTCTTCTTACCCCGTCCCTTCCCCTTCCTCGCTTGGGCCGCGGTCTCAGCCGGCATCCGAATCGCTGGGGAAGCGGACGGGGGCGGAGCGAGGCGACGGACAGCGGGTGGCGTGCCGCTTGGACCGGGAGCGGAAGCACCGCCGACAACCGCCGCGTATGTAAACGCGGGACGCGCCAGCGGAGGGCGGTACGCCCGGTCCTCGAGAACCGCGAGGCGCCTCTCGATCGCCGTCAGGACCTGCACCATAGTCGGCACAGGCGGTGACGGCGATTCGGGCGCCGTGGTGGGCACCTTGGTGGGCGCAGTGGTAGGTGCTGTATTGGCCGCAGGCTTTTTCTTCGGCGCTGGTCCAGCCGTCGGAGGAGGCGGCATAGGAGCTGGAGCTGGAGCTGGAGGCCCTTTGACCACCCTGGTCAAGTCCGCGACCTCCCGTCGCAGGACCTCCATCTGCCTCCGCGAGGCGGCGAGCTCCACCTCCAGGCTCTCCACCTGCAGCCGGAGCCTCACTTCCTCATCAGTAACGCTCCGCGCGAGGAGCTCGTCGAGCGAAGATTGGGCATCAGCCACCAACGATGCCACAATCCTCTTCTTGCCCTGCATGCCCTTGTTACCTTTCAAGGCTGCGTTCATCAGTGCAAGAGAACTCAAGAGCTCCCGCGCGGGCGGCACGCCGATATCTCTGCGACTGGGCAGGGGTGGTACAGAAGGATGGAGCGTTGGCGGCATCTCCTTCTCCTTCGCCAGTAGAAAATCGCCACGTGTCCGTGGCGTCTTTTTCGGCCCCCCTTCCTCCGACTCACTGCTCCCGGAGCAGCTAGTGCTCCGGTCGCGCGAAGGTCCCGTCTTTTTTTCTTCGTGGACCCTCTTCGTAGGAGGGCCCTTTGTGTTCACACTGCTGGGACCTGGCTTGACGTCACACCCAGCAGCAACATTTCCTGAAGGCGTCGACGTCACGCTGCGACTGGGCAGCGCGGCGCGAGCCTCCGTTTCGCTCGCCATCGGAGTCCGTTGGGATAGCGTGAGGTCGTCTTCTTGGTCCGACTCCGCCCAGAGAAAGGCGGAGCCGAGACCGGGGTAATCGTTTTTATCGGGTTGAGCCGACATAACTATTAATATTCGCACTTTATGGCCACAAGTTCGGACTAGAACGTTCGGTCACCCAACTTGCCACTGCGTTACCGTAAGCAAGTTGGGGTCCAGGGCGGACGACGAGGACGTAGTTTCTAATCACTTGGGGCCCCGCCCCCATCATCAGGTAAGCTGAGGTAGTTCCAATACTGAACGAGGAGATATTAGTTCCGTTACTTTTGATAGATGGCTCTGACTCAATGCTGTAAGTCACACATTGATAATGATCCCAATTTTCTAGGAGGGTATTGGTGTCTTGGTCAATTGGCAGAACATTCCTTCTGGAAAAGCCAATTCCAGCTGGAGACTATTGTGTTTACGATTGATCCACCGAGTCTTTTTCCAACTCAGTTAGGGTCAGCTTTGCCGTGTAACTGCGATGAGTCTCAACTTCAATATTTGCCGTGAAGCGACTGCAATCTGACCTCCACAAGCCTTGGGTGATATCGAAGCTCTGTAGTTAGAACAGTCGGATTTTGTTTTAGGGCTCCAACTATTCCAAACGACGGCTTAATGTGGTCTCCTAGACACGAAGGGGTCTCAATGTCTTTAGAAATGTTCACCCATCCTAACACTGGCGTGGCTAGATGTTGCTTAACCTTTGCAATGTGTTAATCTAGTCCGGTACTGCCACGAGCCCCTCTTGTAAAAATATACGTTATAAATTTCAGTATTCAGACGAAATGGATATACCAGAACTGAGTTGCATATCTTCCAAAAGAAATATCATCAATATAATTCAAGAATCTAAAGATTACTGCAGAGGTGAAGATTTCAAAGTAACCTTCTTCTATAGAGACGGTGAAGATTACATAAAACTAGCTTCTATGGTAATAAATAAGTATTTATTTCACAAAGTATTAATGAAATACAGCCATTGGTCGTTATCAAGTGAAAAAGTTAATTTATCTCATAGGAAAACTGATAAAAAGGATAATAAATTCACTGAAAACTATGCTACTGAAGCTCAAATGCAAAGGAGAAAAGAAAATTATGAAATTCGAGATATGAATGCAGAAGTAAAGAATAATATAGAGCCTATAAATGATATAAATAATAATATTAAGAATAATGATAATATAAATATAAATCTAAACACTCCAAATGATAGAAATTTGTATAAAAATGACGCAGGAACTTTGAATCTAAGATATAATCCTAAATCTTATCATTACAAATTCTATATACCTAAGTGTGAAGATATATCATCAATATCTAACGTTATAAATGTATATTCAGATGAAAATGATAAAAAATATACATATAAAAGTATATGTAATAAAGAAAATACTGTTTTAGAAAAACTAGATAGTGATCAATATGATCAGTATGACTCGGTACCAAAACATTTAGAAATAACGTCTACACCTAGTATGATATATACAAATATACATAGAAATAGTAAAAACAATGAGTTTATTACAAGTTCTGTAGATAATAATTATAATATTAACATTATAGATAACATAGAACCATATAAAGTTAATTTAAATTATAACCAAAATACATATAGTACGAAAAGCGAAAATAATGTAAGTTTAGGTGATGATTTAAGTGATATTGATATTTCAGAAGTCGTTGACTTATTATACAATAAAAATTCGAATTTGGCTAATGAACATAATCCTATTGAATTCAATATTGAGAATAGTCACAAATTAAGCATAAACCCGCTACATGTAAAACATAAATCTGACGGAATACCGAATTTTCCAAATGATATTAGCAATTTAGATAATAACTTAAATTCTAATTGTGTTGAATCATTAATTTTAGACAACAGTGAAACAAATATTGATAAAACTTTTGCCTCTGTTAACAGTGAAGATGGAAATCAAATGTATAAAGATATACATTCTATAAAATCGTACGATGAATATAACTCTATATCAAATGATTTAAATAGTTTTAAAAATATGCAAGCCAAAGAGTTTAGTGATAAAGAAAATGATCTCAATCCAAATGTATTCTTAGATTCAAACTATTCACCCTGCATATGTATATCACTTCATCAAACGCCTAACCAAATACTACCAGTACAACAAGAAGCACAACCGACTAAATTATCTGATATTAAATATGACAATCAGTTACCTAAATGTATACATACCGATAATAAATTACATGAATTTAATGTTCAACCCTATATTGAAGAACTAGAAGCCCCTTATGATCAAGAACATTATTTTAATACTATCCCACAGCCAATGTTTGGACCAAAAGAAATATATCCTATTCCAATTAAAGGCACGTTGGATACTGAGTTTAATATCCCAGATGAGTATAATAATATAGAACCAACATTGGCTAAATCTATTCCAAATATATGTAATAACATAGATTTTGACTCAATCTTATCCTGTCAACCAAATTCTAATGTGCAAATTATTTCTTCACAATTTACTAAAGCTCCTTTGGACGATATTCAACCACAGCTATTCAGTTCAGAACTGGAACCAATTACAACAGGAGATTCTAAAACTGTAGAATGTATTTTGCCGATAATGAAATTACAAAATATTGCAAAAACACCTCAACAGATACTTACAATAAGTAACTTACCAAATATCATAGGAAATTCAATTCCAAAAGTAAATCCTACTTTCCAACCTTATATAAGTCCTTTTAATACATGCTTAGAAGACTCACAAAAGCCTTATATTCCAGAACCTAACTATCCAGCAAAAATACAATATTTAAATCTACCTTCCCGCTTAATATTTTCTAATAACAATCCAGATTTACAGATTAAATATCTGAGATCTAATATTGTACATCCAAAAACTTCTTATTCTTTAAAACATACGTCTACGAACCCTTTGAACTACATCTCTACAGATTTCAATTTACCAATAGATTTAAAGACACCATCATTTAAATCAGTTAGTACTATATCGCCATTACAATCTCCAATAATTCAAACATGTAATCTAGTAAATACCCCACCAACCACGCCTTTGTATGAAGAATATGCAGATATCAATTCATTTTTACCAAATACTTTGTTCCAAATAAAACCAGACATTAATAATGAAATGCCTTTACAATTTCCTGTAACAATAAATCAAGATAAACCTAATAGCTTAGATAGTTTAATAACAACTTACGTTAGAGAATCTAGTCAAATTCCACCTTTCCTTTGTGCACAACCACTTCCAAATGATAAAGCCTCCCCTACACAATGTAACACTATACCAGGCTTTACATCTTCAACTATTCCTACAGTCCTTGATAGCACAACAAAAGAATTTATTGAAATTCCACCTAGTAAAACTCAAAACTACATGCATCCGTTACAATTGACTATAAATTCTATTCCATCATCAAAAACAATAAGTACACCTTCTATTAGGATCCCATATTCATACACAACAGTCCCTTCTATTTTTTCACCATTAGTAAGTTCAAAAATGCTAAATATCGTTCCAAAATTAACTAAATCTTCCTCCAGTTCTAATGAACCCAAAACACTTATTACTCCTCTAGTTACTACCCCAACTATGATATCTGATAGTGATTTAATGCCAGAACTAATAAGAAAGCCACTAGGACCACAATCATTAACTATTTTACCCGAAGAAACATCAAATTTTGAAACTATACAGCAAACAAAATCTCCAAATATAATGGAAAATATCCCACATACAAATGATGATATAGACAGATCATACAATCTGTTTTATCCGTCATCCGACATTATTATCACTAAACCTACTGTAAAGAAACAGGCTACCACATATCTAAGTAGTAAATTAACACCATTTATTAATAATATCGTTTCAAAAGTGTCACATATTTCTCAACCAATAAATCCTTACTATGAAACAAATAATATTCATCTTTTGTCTGGAGAAAACTCATTCAATAAAAATGAACCTGAATACCCTTTTTTAATAGCACCTTATACAGTTTATAAGCCAGAGCCGTCTAGTATTACTTTAAAAACATCACAACTCTATGAGCCATTAACAGAGAATTTAAAGCCCGTTTCATCATTAAGAAAATTGAAATCTGAACCATTAGCATTCGCATTAGCATCGAAACCAATTTTGAAAAATTCCATTCCACTGGCATCTCCACTTGACACTGCACAAATACTCAATCAAATGCCTTATACAGAATTAAGACCAAAAGTTTCAGATGATACATTTATTAATACAGCTCCAATTTATATAAAGTCATTGATGCAATCTCCTCCAAAATATTCTTTATATTCACCAAATCGAACACCTTTCAGTGAACCTTTAAACAAATGGAACCTGATTTCACCGTCAGCTCTTGGCTCGTCTTTGACTGAAAATCCAAACATTCTACGACCATTAACTTATCAACCTTATGTACCTTCAACTGATGTTAATCCAATTCATACTAAAGAGGAATATGTAACAAAATCACAAGATGTTTTACCAGAACCTTCTATAAAACCTAATCGTTCATCTCCTTCAATTAATATTGACTATCCATCATCTGACTTCAACCCTCCACTATCTTATTCTAAACCATACAAAAACAATGCCGAAATATTACCACAATCAATTCCTATTCAACATTTCTCAACTCCACCTTTCCAATGCTTAAATTCCAACTCAGAAACGTCTGCCAATTACCTACCACTTAATTATAGTCTATTACAAAACAAATTTATCACAGAAACAGTACCACCTCTACCAGTTACGTCTTCACCAACCCATGTTCCTAGTCCCATGTTTGTCTCTCCATCTTATACTACCCCGATAATAGCTATTTCAGATTTGAATCAAAATACATCAGTGTTAAATTCTATACCATTAGAATACACACCGCAATGGCCAAAATTTAATCAAATGTCTTACTCGAAATCATTACAAACAATACCGATAAGCAATCCAGAAAATCTATCGATTCCAATATCGGTTTCTTATCCTCAATGGACATCAGTGCCCGCAAAATTACTTGATGACATTAAACTTGCAAGCAATCCCAATTTACCAATGTCTACAAAATCATTCGATAAAACCAAAAATTCTGATTATATACCAAATAACATATGTTATCCTCAAATCTCCTACCCCATTATAGACAAAGTTATGTATAACAGTCCTACTACTTCATCTCCCGATTATATTACAGATGTACCAAAACCATTATTAAATTTCTCACCAACCAATAGCTTTAAAACACCATTTAACATAAAACCATTAGCATATACCAGTAAACCTTTGAGTCAAAATATGCCAGACACAAATATAGCAAAAGAAATGGAACCTATAACACTGCCTTTAAAAATAAATAAAGCAAAGTATACACTGTTAGATAATACAAACTACAATTTAGAACCTCTTGATATTTCAGCTGCAACACTTCCTAAACAAAATCTACCTCTGATATCTCTTCAACCAATAAAAGCAGATATTACCTCGATAGAATCAACTTTGAATGATTATAAATCTTCTTTCCAACCATCTGAAATTATAACACCAATACCAAATTCAGAATATTTGCTATCAGAATCTTTAAAATACGATAACGAATCATGTTTTATCCTACCTACAAAGTATGTGCCAGACATAGATACATATAGATCTAAACCCTTAACTTGGTCTCCTAATATAATATTACCTGCAGTTTCAAAAACTGAATCTGACTATCCTTCAAGTTCTTCCTATTCTTACTCAGCTGAGCCGATAACAAAGTCTTCATTTAACGAATTTCTTTCACGATCATCGTCACAAATATTAACTGATACTCTAAAATTACCGCTGAATGAAAATTTATCTATACCTCCTAATTACGATGTTCGTGAACTGCAAACGCCAGAATTCACTTCAAAATTATATCCTACAGTTAGTAATTTACTGTCTTATTCACCTTTGACATCGTTTAATGACTATTCATATCCCAATTTACAATATGCGGAAGTTAATCCTATTGTTGACAATTATTCAAAGGTACCAACTGCGCAAGTTATATCACCTGTACCAATAAAATCGATTCAATCTCCTCCATCATTTGTAACTTCTCCACCAATGAATTTAGTTGATAAATCCCCAGCCTTATATTCAACAATTTCATCTGCACCTGTTACTGGCTATCAAAAATCTATAGCATCACTTTTAAGTCCAGCTTCAATATTGGTCAATACCCTTAATATAACACCTTTAAAATATGAACAAACAACAACACTACCAAATACACAATCATCATTCAATCTTGCACCTTCAATAGTTGAAGACAATACTCCCTCAATATCTAGTGCACTAGGATCTCGATTACAATCATCTAATTCGAATACAAACCTTCTTCTACAATCCACGTCAAATATTAGTCCTTGTTTACAGCATATAGTACATAATAGCTTAATACCGAATGTTTCCGTAATGCCTAATACAATTCCTCATATATACTCAACAAATACTAACCCTGTATTGCCTCCCTCGTATTATATAAATTGTCAAAACAATTTTCTTCAGCCACTGTCAAACTCTGTTAGTTCTGATCAATCTAATTTACCTATAGCTGAACCTTTGGTATCTGTACCGTCATCATCTTCTGCGTTTACAGCAAGCCAACCATCGGTAACTGGTTTCGCATCACATAAAATAATACCTAATATACAACCTAGTTCAATATTAACTCTAGACAATCTCATATCACCTTTGATATCACCACTTGAAATACAATCTATTTCAAGTACTCAATACACGAACTTAAAACCACTTTCTGATGACCCATTACTACTATCAGACTCTTTAGAAAACCCCACTCTAAATAAACAGTGGTTTTCACTTTCTAATGCTTTAGAAACATATTTTTCCAATCTTAAAAGTACGTCTGCATCTTTAATATCAAAAGAGCCACTTGAACAACCATTTTATATATCACTTCCTAGTAGTAGTCGCTCTATGCCTGATTTTAAAAGCACATCTTATACATCACCTTCTGCAATAATTTCTGATACCTCTTTACCAATTGAATACTCTAAAATATTTCAAAAACCATCTCCATATTTTCCGTTCCTACCCAGTGCTTCTAATATAACCCCACAGAATTGTATTAGTTCTTTAATACCATCAAAACCTTCAGATATTACGCCACCTTCAGCAGACCTACAGTCTAACACTTATTTTAAACCTACATCTTCTATTACATCAGCTCTAATTGATGTCAGTGGTTTATCTTTTCCAAATTCTTCATTGATTTCACTTTCGTCTGAAAACTCTATAGTTACCCCTAATCTAGTCGCCCCTGAGCCAATTTCTTCATATTTAACACCAACAATCAATCAATTCATACCAATTTCAGAACCATTGACAATAAACCCTACTTTAAAACATAAACCTTGCATATTAGATCCTGTTAAGCCTTCAGAGCTTTTAATTTCATTGTATCCTGTTCATACCATTTCTAACCCTTATAGTAAACCTACAAATATAGCAGCTACAAAATCTAAACTAAGTTTTCAATTAACACCACAAGAATTAAACGAATATACTGCTTTACAATCTGCGAGAACATGGATATCCCCATTATTTTCGTCATTTAGGAAAAATCTACCATTTTTAACACAATATACAAATTTAGTTCCAGCGAAATCTATTCCGAGAATTTCATTTAGTTCTGATACGTATAAAAACAAAGAATCAAACGTTGCTGAAGTTTCGCCTATAATAAGTACTCAATTCGCAAATATTCCTACATCAAACCCTATGTGCTCCTTATCAAAGACACCACCTATAAAAGTAAATTTCAGTCCTTGTTCATCATTCACAGAACATCTTCCCCCAACTACACCATTATTCACACATCTACAAGTAAATCCAATAGCTACTGCTTCTCTTGAATCAAATCCACCTCTAATTAAACCAACTGTGTTTGATGCTAAAGAGTTTTCAGTATCATCAAATCAGTTAAAAGATTTACCTAAATACACATGTTCATTACATACTCCTGTTGTACCTGGTCAAGCTTTATCTAAATCACCATTTCAATCTCTAAACACAAATTTTAATACATATTCATTACCTACCCAGACTCCTATACCTAATAATACACCAATATCATTTAGTGCTTCTAAACCTCAAACATTTAGCAATCTATTACCAGAATATGTAGATTTTCCTATAACACCTTCGATAAATAAACCTCCTGCATCAGGTTCTTATCTCAATGTCAAAAATCTAGACTCTGTTACTATAAATACCGATAAAATCGCAACATACTTACATAGCCCCAACTTTCAGACACCTACAGTTACAGACTCAAATCCAAATTTCGCGAAACCAACTAAAATAATTCAGCAGCCTTATACAAATAGTAACTATTTTGACCATTCTGCATTTAATACAGATCCTATACAACTAAAAATTATACATGATAACATTTCGAATAATCTAAATAGACCCAAAAACTTTGAAGTTACATCAAAAGAAAAAGAATTTAAAAATAAATTACTTGATTACGTAAACAAAAATGTTAATATAAACCCTGATTTATGTAATTCAAATATAAATCTACCTTTAGGTAAAATTATAATAGCGAAAACAGATTTTAATAAAACTATAGAGTCTATTAATTCATTAATTGGATTAAAACAATGGCCTTCAAACTTCAAAATAGTCGAAGCTGAAGTTCAACTTACATTTAAAGATGTGCCTGTTAATAATTTTCAAGCTTATTTCAAAAAACATAATAATTATGATGCAAAAGAAATAGAAAATGTAGTAAAGAATTATATAGAAAATAAATACGGCAATGTAATCATCGTAAATGATTTAAATACTTTAGAGAATCAATATGAAGAACTAAATAATTGTGGTTCTGTATATGAACAAAAATGCAATTTACTATGGCCTACTGATACTTTGGTATATGATAGATATATTAAACCTAGATAATTAATATACTATACATGAAGCAACTTTGAATATACTGGAAAAAGTTGAAGACATGTTGCAACTAAATCGCAGAAGTCTTGAAAAAAGGGAAGCTTACCGAGTGGTTCGTGAAACTACCCGTAGGTGTCTCAAAATGGCCAAGAATGCGTTAGTTAGAAATATTTGGAAACTTATCAAAATTGAAGAAGCGAATAATAATATAATATTTTTATTTATTTATTTGCAATCCACAAACTAAAACATTTGACAGATGGTATAGACAATAGTTGCAATAGTTAAGAGTATGGATGGGTGGTGTCTATGGTAGATAACGAGACCTGAATTACAGGTCAGATAGATGTAGAAAACTGACCACAATCAGCCCATGTAGAAACAACATCGTACATTACACAAAATAATGATAGTTACACGGATTTTTGTAGCAAGTGTGGATGCATGACTTGAATATGTGAGAGTGTGCGAGTGCTGTGTTTGTGTTAGTGTGTATAAATGTGTATGGATGTGTAAGTGAGAAAATAAAAATTAAAGAATATTTTATATTTTTACATAATATGCCAATAGTTGTAGTTAGAGGAAATTCTTTGCGTTTACAAGAGAGGCATGATTTTATGTATCGTGTGATTCTAGATTTTTAGCTGCACCTATTTAGAAGTTATCTCAAAGAAATTTAATAACGTACAGGTTGCTTGGTAGAAAGAAGAAAGAAAGAGTTTTTTTTTTTTTTTTTTTTTTCGTAGACGAAAGCATGTCGAACTGTGCGATTGTTATTGAAGGAGAAAGAGTGGAGCAAGTGACAGAGTTTGTGTATTTAGGGTCCAAGTTTACAAGGGATGGAAGATGTGACGACGACATTGAAAGAAGAGTTGTGGCAGGAAATCAAGTGAATGGGGCTCTGCATAACTTTATGAACAGTCAGAAGATTTCCCGGAGGGCTAGGCTGGCTGTTCATAGAGGAGTGCTGGTCCCTACACTTATGTATGGAAGTGAATGTTGGGTTTGGCAGAAGAAGCATGAAAGTAAAATAAATGCAGTGGAAATGAGAAGTTTGAGAAGTATGACTGGGGTGACATTGGTTGAGAAAGTGAGGAACAGCGAGATACGAGAACTTTGCGGTGTATCAGAAGATGTAGTGAGTAAGATAGAAAAAGGGATGCTTAGATGGTTCGGGCACGTAGAAAGGATGGATGAAAGAAGATTGACGAAACAGATACATAAGGCGGGCGTAAATGGACAGGCAGGTAAGGGTCGACCTAGGCGAACTTACTTCGACCAAATCGGAGATGTTTTGAACAAAGGTCAGGTCAAGAGCACCCAGAACCGGAGAGCGTGCATGAAGATAGTTATGAAAGTGGAAGAAGCGAGAGAAGTATGCCAGGACCGTAGCAAGTGGAATTCCATAGTCTCTGCCTACCCCAATGGGAAAGAGGCGTGACCATATGTATGTATGTAGGTTGCTTGGTAGAAATTGCTCTAAGCAATAAAGCTGTCCATTGTATGGCTCTAATACCTAATAAACTCCATGTACCTATAAATTGATAACTACTGCATTGGCGTACAATAAAGCATAAATAAATCATGTAAAATATTATTATTTAGAATAAGGTTAATAATTTAATAAACCTTGTAAATAACAAAAAAAAAGTTTTAAGAAAAAGTTAATCTAAATAGAAAGTATGTTCTGAAAATTGCACACAGCGCCATCTAGTCTCAAACTAAGTAAAGTTTGTATACTTGTAAAAATAACAATATTTTTGAAAATAGAATTTTACAAATAAGTGGGTAACATTGCCACTGCCGCTGGTCATCACTGCCACGTTAGGTGGCAATGCGAAATAAACGCCAGCCCTTTAGTGGCGTGTAGCGTCTATAAGAAACTGTGACTTTTTTATATTCTCTAAGTACTTGTAAATAAATACTGTAATATATACAAAATAATCCTTGAAATAAATGATTTGTATATTGTATGCTCACTCTTCATCAGTAACTATATTGGCCTCCAAGAAACTTATTGTTGCCAATCAGGAACGTTTATGTTTGCCAAGGCATCCCCGGTTGATGCGCAGATACACCACTTGGTGGTGAGGATCTTGGTGCAATCTTACGGGTTCTTAGAGGCTTAAGCCTTGACATCGACATAATTGGCATGTCATCTAAGTACATTTAGAAGGTAGCTAGCTGCTTGATTCATTCCAGACCGAGCTAAATAAAAGTGTATGCTGAACACCATTGTGGCCGCTTTAGTAATCTGTGGTAAACTGGGTGCAAAGGGGCTCTACCAACATCTTTAGGGCCCCAGCGACCTCACCTGCTAGTGGCGCACCTGCTGATAAACGGACGAGGCTCGTTAATTTACGGTACCTATGGAGTGGCTTCGGCCCCTACGTAGGTGTCAGGTGGTACAACAGTGTTGGTCCGGGGGGGTACCACCGTGCAGCTGTGCTAAAGCCCCCCAAGTAACCCAGCCCAGGCTGGGTTGCGTTAGGGGTTCAGCAGCTGCACCGCCGGGCCCGGGGCGATGTATGGTGCAGCAGGCATGGGACCAGTGGGGGCGAAACGGAGTCTAGTGTGGGTGGTGTGGGTCGATTCGCCGGCCAGGGAGACCCTTACCAACGGCGTTGCCGCGGCCGCCCGCAACACAGTCATGGGGCCCGCCTGGGGCCAACCACCCCAGGAGGCTGCCCCACATGTTGCGCATAATCCTGATGTGGGATCGCCGCTCCGGGTGGTAACCGGTGTGGGGTAGCGGCGGCCTTGCATCAGGGGGGTTTGGGAGCCCTTCCGTCCGGCGAGTCGGCTCCGACCTAACCACACGGTTCTAGACAAAGCTAGCCTCTGCGCTTTGTCACTTACTGCTGCACCAAATGTCGCCCTGTCTTCACGCTTCTTCTTCAAAATCTTCAATGGCAGTGCAACAAAAAAGAAATAAACGTTACACAGCGGCCCTAGGAAACCCCACAACTTAACATTTCGAGGTGGAGTTCACTAACGTCCGTGGACTCCATGCGAACCTCGATACCGTCCACCACCACCTTGAGACGGCACGGCCCGCTGTGATGTTCCTCACGGAGACACAAATACGCCGCCCTGACGACACGTCTTACCTGTGTTACCCCGGCTATGTCATCGAGGAACAATTTCGAGACAAAGCCGGGGTGTGCGTGTTCGTTAGGGCGGATTTTTGCTGCCGCCGGTTGCGCTGCCTAGAGAACCCCTCCAATTCCGTCCTTTGGCTGCACGTAGACCATGGCTCTATGAGCCAGATCTACGTGTGCGTCTACCGATCCCACACAGGGGATTCTGAGACAACAACGCTCTTCCAGTACCTCAGCGAGACGGCTGATGAAGCGCAGGTGCAGTTCCCGAACGCTGACCTAGTATTTCTGGGGGACTTCAATGGCCATCACATTGAATGGCTGGGGTCCCTCAAGACTGATCATGCGGGTAGAGCCGCCCATGCGTTCACTCTCTCCCACGGTCTGACCCAGATGGTATGCGGGATCACCCGGATACCAGACAGGTCAGATCACGCGCCCGCTCTGCTGGATCTACTGCTGACGAGTCGCCCAGCCCAGTACAGTGTTTCGGTAGGAGCCCCACTGGGTAGTTCCGACCACTGTGTTGTTCACGCTGGCATGAAGGTGTCACCTCCTGCACGTCCTGTACAAACGTCACGACGACTATGGCACTACTCGTCAGCGGATTGGGACGGTCTACGCGATTATTATGCGTCCGTCCCCTGGAGCCAGCGCTGCTTTGTAGGAAAGGCTCTTTCGGATAGTGCTTCTGCTATTGCTGGCGAGATCAGTTTAGGGATGGATTATTACATCCCTTTCACTGATGTCGCCAGTATCCGCAGAGCCCGTCCCTGGTTCGGGCGAGATTGTGCCAAAGCTGTTCGACAAAAACAGTCGGCATATCGCGCCTGGATCAGGGCCCGGGCTGTGCGCGACCCAAACGTGGGCCACCTCAAAGCAGCGTACAACCGGGCCACAAAGTTGAGTAAGAGAGCGGATGCCCAGCGCGTCGCGCGGCTTGGTCAGGAGCTCACTTCCCATCCCACGGGCAGCCGTGGATTCTGGCAACTGGCCAAAGCCGTGCAATCTAACTTTTATCAGCCCTCGCTGCCACCGCTGCGTTACCCAGATGGAACACTGGCTCACAAAGCCCAAGAGAAAGCGGATATGCTCGCAGACCTCTTTGCGGCTAATTCCCGGGTCGACGACCGTGGCCTGCAGCCCCCCGCCATCGCCAACTGTGGCCACACAATGCCTGATATTGTTATCAGGCAATGTGATGTACGGGCAGTGCTGCGGTCACTCGACACGCGGAAAGCCAGTGGCCCTGACGGCATTCCGGCGGTGGTGCTACGAAAATGTGCAGCTGAGTTGTCTCCAGTATTAACGCGTCTGTACCGCCTGTCATACTCTTCAGGGCTCGTGCCGGAGGTCTGGAAGGAGGCTAACGTACAACCGATCCCCAAGAAAGGGGATCGGTCCGATCCAGGCAACTATCGACCCATAGCTGTCACCTCAGTCATTTGCAAGGTGCTTGAGCTCCTTATAAATAAGCAGCTCATGCAATTCCTAGAGGATCACTCGCTAATCAATGATCGACAATACGGCTTCAGGCCAAAGCGATCAACGGGTGATCTTCTGGCATTCGTAACGCATGGCTGGGGTGGGGCTATGGAAAGGCACGGCGAGTCCTTGGCTAGTAGCCTGGACATCGCCAAAGCCTTCGATAGGGTCTGGCATGCTTCGCTCCTTTCCAAGCTTCCGGCATATGGTCTACCTCCTCAACTGTGCAGCTGGATTGCCAGCTTTTTAAACGAGCGCCGAGTGCGGGTCCTCTGCGATGGCCAGGCTTCTCGCTTCTTGCAAGTGAATGCCGGGGTACCGCAGGGGTCCGTACTATCACCAACTCTCTTTCTTCTGCATATCAATGATATGCTATCCCTCGGGAACATTCATTGCTATGCAGATGACAGCACACTGCACGGGAGTTACTCGGTTCGTAAGACGGCGGGGCGATCTGAGATTGAGGAGGAGAGACGACGACTCGTGGCTGATCTCGACCGTAACCTCGACAGTATCTCTCAATGGGGTACCGAGAACCTGGTCGAGTTCAACGCCCGCAAAACACAGGCGTGTGCATTTACTGCGAAGAAATCCCCTTTCCTTCCCCTACCCTCTCTTCAGAATGCATTATTACCAATGAAGGACAACCTTGATATCCTTGGCATAGACGTTCGTCGAGAGCTCAATAATAAAAAACTACATCGAAAGATGTATAGGGCTAGCTTCGCGGAAACTAGGAATACTGAATAAGGTAAAGAGATTCTTTACACCGGACCAGAGGTGTCTGCTGTACAAGACGCAGATTAGACCCTGCGTCGAATACTGCTCTCACCTCTGGGACGGCTCCGCGAAGTATCTGCTGGACGCTCTCGACGCTATGCAGCGACGGGCTATCCGTATTATAGATTGTCCGGAGGTAACGGGAAGCCTTGAGCCGCTAGTTCAGCGCCGAACAATAGCTTCCTTGGCCGCATTCTACCGTATTTACCACGGCGAGTGTTCTGAAGAGCTCTTCAATCTGATCCCACCCTCTTCCTTCCGATCCCGAACGACTCGTGCCGGGCAGAGATGCCACCCCCACACAGTGGATAGCATGTTCGCGAGAACCGAACGTTTTAAACGTTCGTTTCTCTGCCGAACGATAGTGGCCTGGAACGCCCTGCCTGTGCACGTGTTTCCTCCGACATATATAATCCTGGGTTCTTTAAGCGGAGCGTGAAGAGGCACGTCAGTAGGTCGTCAAGTTGAGGGCCACTCTCAATAGTAATGTGTGCTGTGAGAGTGGCCCACAATCGCTAGACGTCGTCACGACTTACCACCAGGCGGGCGGCGTCAATTTGGCGAACCAAATATAAAAAAAAAAAAAAAAAAAAAAAACTTTTGCTGCTGGTGAATATTGTAATATTGTAGTTTATAAGTTTTATTGAATATATAATTTACAATTGTTTGTTTAACCAAATAAACGTAAAAAAAAACAAACGCCCAAACTTTAAGGACCTATACAAATCGGATTGCGAGAGTGCAGCTACACACAGTTATAGCAGAGTAAACCTGGGTACAGCAACAGTTTGGGCTTTACCTGTAACAATATAATTAATATGTTTGGACATTCTCACACAACGTCATCTAGCCCAAACTAGGATATAAGCTTGTGCTATGGGATCTAGACAACTGATAAACATACTTATATATTTCTAAATACATACATCATATACATAGGAAACACCCAAACTCCGAACCAAAAAAAAACGGGAATCGAACCCGAGACTCCCGGAGTCGAAAACCGATGCACTACCGACCACACCACCGAAGCAGGTTAATATAAATTTAAAATAATAATTATATAATGTATTAAACCCGATCCGGACTTGAAATTCTCGGAAGTAGAAGTGTGTTCAACCAAATACATCTTGAGGGTACTTATTAAGGTATTAATCATTTAATAATAATTATAAGGCAACACCGATACATAATAATTAGCTTTTAAAATGTTGGCTTAAATATTAATTACAAAGTAATTTAAATAATTATGTTAAGTATTTATTAATTAACAGAATATAAAGTACCTTAAAATTATTGTGTATTATAAATATAAAATGTACGAAACTGGAATGCCGCTTAGAAGTCGAAGAATCTCTTCTCGTCCACGTCAGTGGGTAACATTGCCATTGCCACTGGCTCACATTACCACGTTAGATGGCAATACAATTTTTTATGTGAAATAGAACTCAGGCACTTTAGACAGTGGGTTATGTCCAAAATGGCTGAATTAATGTAATAAAATAAGCAGCTATATTATAATTTTGAAAACTAAATTTGAAACCCGTTGCGTTGCGATGAAATGTTGATGAAAGGCAACAAAATCTTACGTGCCAGCCGCTGTGGCACAGACAATTAAAGTCCTGGGCGTCTCAGACTCAAATCTAGCCTTTGATTTAAATAGGATATAATTATAAGACTGACTTACCTATGAATAAACTTATAAAATCGTTTTGATATTTTATTTGGATTCAACTGCTAAAAATAATGGAAGTATGTCTAATTGCCTAAGTATGGTCTAAATTCCCGAATTTCACAAATTACCACCAATAATATTATAGTTGAATTATTAATGGGTGTATGTTACCAGTCTCGTTACCCTTTAGGCACATTTATTTCCAATTTACATAAACAAAACGCCTGACTTTAGTCAAAGGTTTATGTTTCAAATCTCTCGAGGTTGGATTTAATAAGGTTTTATTTTTTAAATTCTCGCGTCCCGGTAATTTAATTATAAATCTCATGGGAGTTATTACCAATGATATTTTGAAATTTTTGTTAAAGGTTTGAAATAACACGGTCATTATTATGCTTTAGATTTAGACACTCCTTTAGGGTTGCCTTGTATACATACTAACAGTCAAGTGAACACTGAACACATCACAGCTTAGGCATTTTGTAATCTGCAATGTTTTATCTGACAAGAAATCGTTTAAAGAATAGTAGCATTTGCGTACTAATAAATCGCGGAATTGTTATTTAAATAGTTTTAGTGCTGGAATATTTTTATACACTCCGAGATATTGTTGTAAATACGTGGGGCTAGGCAGATATTGGATTCAGTACAACGCGGAATCTTGGCACTCGAATACTATATAGGTAATTATTACAAATACCATCTATAAAATAAACAAGATTGTACATTGATGGTTGACATAGAAATAATTCGTAATAATTAATACAAAAGCATCAATGTACAGCGCCTTTGTCGCAACCCTCGAGTGTCAGCAAGCGGAATAGGAACTTAGTACGGCGCGCGGTTGAAGCGCGCAGGTGTGCAATGACCGAGGTGAAGTGGTGTCGTTTTTAAAGGACTGATCGGTAACTTAGGTATTTTTGATCTAAGGGCTAGGCAAAATATGCTCTCATGCATTGTTTGTGTTTTCTGTTTTGCTTGAGTAGTGCATTTATCGAGGAAGGCTATAGGCTATATAACATCACGCTCCGCTCAATAGAAGCGGAACAGCAGTGGAGTATGTTTCAAAAACGGGGAAAAATTATTTCTTTTGTGAACTTCTGTTGCGTGCGCTGATCAAATGGTTAATGTTATGTTAAAATAGGGTATCGAAGAATTGTTCCTCTTTAAAAGTTCTAAATTATGTCCGCGGTAGCATATATCTATCTTTTAAGGTTAACTCACTATAACATATTTTATGGAAATGTAATTCGTTCTAAAATACTAGTACGGTGTCTTGCGCGGTGCTTCGCGCCGCAACACGCCATAGGTTTTGGCCTATAACTTTTGACCCCTTAGGGCTAGGTCAAATTTTCGATTTTTTGGCTTGCCTCCAGATCAAGGGCTATCCATAGGTGGCATCAACCATCATTGGAGAATAAGCAGTTCTCGAGAGCTAAGGTGGACATTCCCCATTTCTATATATAGATATTTTATCGCGAACGTAGATGTTATTGCGGACGACGACGCGACAGGATCAATAATTACAGGCGATGGGAACGGTAAAAATATCAAATTACCAAGCGGGCGAAGTCACGGGCGACCTTTAGTAATATAATAATACCTTCTTAGATTCCACGCGAACGGTGCAGCGTGGAAAAGCTACTTGCTATAAGCCATTGTAAGTAAAAGTCTACACTACTCTTATAAAGAGGAAAGACCCAACCTGACCACCGTAACGGCAACGTAAGTGGCAGGTTGGGTGACCGAACGTCAAGGTCGATACTTGAGTGGCCAAATCAATTAACGAAGATCTGTAATATCGGATTAGCCCGATAAAGATTTAGTGACCCCCGGTCTCGACACTACCCTTGTCAGGGCGGTGCCGGACCACAACGACGACCCACCAACGCTGGATACACGGACACCGAATTTGCCTGGCGGTACGGAGGCTCGCGTCGCGCTGCCCAGTCGCAGCGCGACGTCGACGCCTTCAATGTTCGAGTTACCATTTTTGCTGCTGTAATGTTTTTAATTTTGGAAGTTAGGATGTCAATGATAGAAATAAAATATTCATTTGAGCCACTACATTATTTATTACTGGCATAGTATGGCGGGACTGATAGTGAGTCAGATCCCGGCACCATGGAGTCAGAGAGGGCGCCAGAGCCGACGCGCTCTATTTACTTGAAGAGGGGCCGACAGAAGAGAGCGCCGGTGAAGAAGACGCAGCCGGCGCCGAAGAACGGTCCGTCGACATCGGTGGTCTCCAGCGAATGCGAGGAGCCACCGGTCAAAGCGGTCCGAGTCCGGAAGCCCGGCTACGACGCCAACGGGCGGGCACCAAACCCCAGCATAACGGTGCCGTTCTTGCCTAGCGGCAGGGACAGAGAGGTGCCGGCCGCGCGGGGGCTCATGGGGGCTCTTGCCCGGATCGTTGCCACCATGAAAGGTGGCAAAAACCTTCCGGGCAAGAAGAAGGTGGTGTCGGACGCCATCGCAGACGCTCGTCTGTCCCTTGATGAGCTCCTCATGCGGAGTGTTTCCGAAGGGTAGGCGAAGCTCAGAGACCAGGTAGCGAGTCTGACTGTAGAACGCCTCCTTCCGGAAGCAGACAGAGGCCCTGCGACAGGAGGTCGTCAACATGACCATTTTGGTCAAGGGGCCTCCGAAGACCCAGACGACCGGACCCTCACCGTCTCCACCGATGGCTAGACCGGTGCCAAGGGTGGCGCCCAGGAGTGCGCCCGGAGCGCCTACTGCATCGCCGCTGCAGACTACGCCAACACCCACGCAGATTATGGCGGCGATCGAGAGGCGTCTCGCGGTATGTGAAGACCGGTCATACCGCCCCCCACTGGCACGACCCGCGATGTCGTACGCGGCTGCCAGTGGGGCTCGTGCTCCTGGGTCTGGTCCAAGTGTGATCTGCTACCCGCCCAGCCCCACCCATGTCCGCTACGCCAACAAAACGGACACCGGCTGAGCTGGCCACGACGGCAAACCCGAAGAGAAAAGGGAGGCCTAATGCCACCTCCGCTGCCCCCGCGTCCCGTGCCGCTCCCGCTACTCATCCTTCCAGTGGGGAGGGATAGGAAGTAGTGGGAGCAAAAAAGAGGCGGAAGAAGGCCGCCAAAAAAGCGGCGAAGGTGCCGAAGAGGCCCCGCCCCCCTCGCTCCACCGCCGTCGTCCTGACGTTGACGACGGTGGGTGCAGAGAGGGGTGTGGGGTACGCCGATGTTTTGAAGAAGGTCAAGGCATCGGTGAACCTCAAGGCCCTCGAGATACCGGGGGGACTCCAGTGCAAAACCACTCGCACCGGGACTCGCCTACTCGAGATCCCCGGCGCCTCCAGCGGCCCCAAAGCTGACGCCCTAGCGGATAGGCTGAGGGATACGCTGGACGCAGAAGTCGTCCGCGTCTCCAGACCCACCAAATGCGCTGCATTGCGCATCTCGGGTCTGGATGACGCGGCCACGACGGAGGAGGTTATCTCCGCCGTCGTGGAGGCGGGCGGCTGTCCCCATGACCAGGTGAAGGCTGGAGAGATCTCCTTCAGCCCCAACGCTCATGGAACGACAGTCGTCCAGTGCCCCGTCGCGGTGGCACTTAAAATTGCGGACGGACGGAGCCTCCTTATAGGGGGCTTCCTCAAGGCGCAGGTGCACCTCCTGCGTGCCCGGGAAACCAGGTGTTTCCGGTGCATGATGGTGGGGTACGTAGGAGTGCAGTGCGCAGTGGAAGACACCGTGGGTGATCGGTGCTTCCGCAGCAGCTTCGGCTCAGTCGCCGGAAAACCACCGCCCCTGGACCCGACAGCATTCCGGGCCGTGTATGGGTCCTGGCCCTCGAGGAACTCGGGCCTCGACTGAGGGGGCTCTTCAGCGCATGCCTCGAAAGGGGTCAGTTTCCAAAGGTGTGGAGGACGATGAAACTGGTCCTGATCCGGAAAGCGGGACGGCCGGTGGACTCACCGTCCGGTTACCGGCCGATCGTGTTGCTCGACGAGGTGTGTAAGCTCCTTGAGCGAATTATCGTGGAACGCCTCATCGAGCATCTCACGCGTGTGGGCCCAGACCTGGCGGACAACCAGTACGGTTTCCGTCGGGGACGGTCCGCCGTGAGCGCGATCATGCGCGTGAAGACACTGGCGGAGGAGCCAGTCTCGCGGGGCGAGGTGGTGTTGGTGGTGTCTCTTGACATCGCCAACGCCTTTAACACCTTACCCTGGAGTTGCGTTAGGGAGGCACTGGTATACCACAAAGTGCCTCTCTACCTTCGTCGTATTGTCGGGGCATATCTATCCGAGAGGGCCATAACTTACCCTAGCTGGCCCGAGCCAGCTCGGCGAGATGTGTCGTGGCTCTATGTATTCACGGACCTCGGCGCGGGCCACCTCCAGGATCCAGCGTAAATGTAGGGAGCGTTAGCATCGGCATCGAGCCCACAAAGAAGTATCTGGGGCTCGTACTCGATAGCCGGTGGAACTTCGGACCACACTTCTGAAGTTTGGTCCACAAAGTGACGGGGGCGACAGCCGCGCTTTTGCGACTGATGCCCAACTTAAAGTGTCAACACTGCGAGACTTCCGGCGTAGACACGGCATTCCACACGTTGGTGGAATGCTCAGCATGGACGAGTCAGCGCCGGGACCTTGTTGTGTGCCTGGACGTAGATACGCTCTCGCTGGAGACCATGCTAAGAGCCATGGTCTCTAGCGGGAGTCAGTGGAACGCGGCCGTTTCCTTCTGCGAGCAGGTAATGCTCGTGAAGGAGGCGACCGGTAGGGTGAGGGAGCGTACCCTCCCCGCTGAGTTCCGAAGTGTGCGGCGAGGGCACCGCAGACGTGACTACGCCCAGGACCATCGACCTCCATGATCGGGGCCTGAGGTCGATGGATTAGCAACCCACCGTCCTTACAGAAGCAGGTTAGAAGGGCAGCGTGATGTGGGGCTGCACCCCACACACGCCTTCACTCACCGACGCGGGATAAAACCCGACTCCAAAGATGCGGGGTAACACCCGACCACCACGCAGTGGCCACGCAGGTGGCCAAGGTCCGCTGGGCGCCACCGGGAATTCTCTCAGTCTCTACCGGAGGCGCTCGGCAATGGACGTAGGCACCTACGTCAACGGGCTGCGGCGTCAACGGGCCGCGGATTTAAAAAAAAAACACAGATGAATTCGTAAAAACATACAGCTGAATTGAAAACCTCGTTATTTTTTGAATTTTTTTCCAACGATGTTACATATAGATTTCATTTTATCCCAATTACAAGTTACCGCAAAAATCGATACCAACAATTCCGATTAAACTTAAACTCCCACGACAATTCTCTTATTTAAACTTGTCTTTTCCAATAATGCTGGCAACCCCAAACTCAATGAGCCGAACACTTTTAAGGGTTAAACTACCCTTCTCAAATTTTACCTGTAAACTTTTCACTTAACAACAAATGCTTTTAAACTTTGTAGTGGAAAATCCTTTTTGGTTTTTAAAAGTTTGACACATATAAAGAGTAGTTAAACCGGCTAAATGCGTGTCGGGTTACTCCTAAAATAGGGTTCCGTAGCCTCTATAGAACGGAGTTCGATTTTTGCTGAGCGCGTGGCTGGTGGCTTTTTAGGTTACCTCTGGCGCTCCGCAAAAATCGGGTTCCCAGACGCTGAATTGCAATACCGAACAAAGTTTCTTTGTCACTGTGAACTAGTTAAGTAATTAGTTATTCTGTGTGGGAAATATCAAGCATTACCTTGACATCGGCAAAAATCATCGATGAACATCGATGGAGCCACGTTTTTAAAAGAAAAAGATGAAGAAGAGCAAAGCCCCGGGCGTCCGCTAGCTTTTAATACATTCGAAAACGAAAGGAATAGATAAGAATACATTTTGAAGCTCGAATTGAGATGTTTTCAATAATTTACTTCACTTTAAAAGCATACTTGTCAAGTTACCTGAATTATTAACGTGGGGAATAAATATTTTAAAACATTTAAGCCATTCTAAACCATCGTGGAGTAAGTGGAGACTTAGTTCTCTCAAACTAAGCTGTGTTTTTACAACGCTTTTATTATCTTCACTTGTATGTATGTTTGTAACCGACTCTTTTGGGTTCTATTTTGCCCTACTTTGAACGGTCAGATTTAATTCAAACTTTGCACACCTGTCAAAGATCGATGACAATGCAATAATTCGATTGAAAATAAAAATGAAAATAAAAACTAAAAATAGTTGTATGTACTGTATATATGTAATAGTATAATGCACCTCACGCTTTTTACAATAATATACATTTATTTCTTATTTACATTATTCTTAATTCAAGCTTATTAAAATTTATTTTCTACTTTTTACTTTTTTAAACTTTCGCGTTTTGTACACATTATAAATTTAAGACTAACGGGTCTTTTACGCGATTATTGAGATATATACATACCTCTTTATTACCCGACGTCCACCCGTGACCACGGCTCTTGTAACAGGGCCGAGACGTCGGGTAATAAAGAGGTATGTATATATCTCAATAATCGCGTAAATGACCCGTTAGTCTTAAGTTCTACTTTTTAGTTGGATTCTCTATAAAAGCGTGTTTCTTTAGTTTTTATAAACTATTTTTTTTTAACTAAGCTGTGTTCAATAATATCGCGACTTACGGCGTCATTAACACAATATGATCTCAAAATTAGATGTATTAGGCTAGTGGTGTGTTGGTTAGTTGGTAGAACGTTTCTCCTGGAAAGGTATCAGCCGTTGGTTCGAGTCCAACCGAAGACTATAGCTTTTATGATTCATATTGTAAAATTGTTTGAGAATAAGTTAGCATACTCATTGCTATAAACCATAAAATATATTTACACTAATGTTAAGATAGAAATTATAAATCAGATAAACTGAAATTTTATCATCAGGACTCGAACCCACGGCCTAACAGGGGGAATGCTCTGACTACTGAGCTACGATGACCAATACCAAAGGGTACAACGGGAACGGTAACCTATTGAAATCTCGAATTTCTGTTACCCGAATCTTAAAACCCCGAAAACGGTTGGTAGAACTTTTAAAAGACAGATGTAATGTATGACAACTTTTCAAAATTCCCTTTTTAATTTCTCAGATGAATCAATTTCCAGGTGCGCTAAAACCAAATTTACAAAAAGTTTTTTTTTGGTTCCCATATTCTCATAATCCAGATATAGTTATACCAGATTCTCAGAATACTTTTTTTTGTTTCCCATCGTACCATTTTCTAAATAAACTATTGCCAGACTTTCATAATCTTTTTATTTAGTTACCATCCCATCGTGTTCCAGCTAAACTATTGCAATTAATAATATTATTTTTTGTTTCCCATGCTAACAATTTCTAGAATTATTACTAAACTACCCTACACTATTAACAAAATTTAATAAGCCTTAATTATTTTGTAGATCTAAATTATATTATTTATCTATCTAAACCTCTATATAGTTTTCGTTGAACCAATTTGCTATATCTTTACTATCTCCTGAAAATAAAAATTGCCAGTCAGTAAATTTATTGTTTTATTTGCCTATTACAGATAGGTTTAAGTGTCAAATTCGACTCACTAGGTTAGGTTAGGTTAGAACTGCGACCACCTACGCAGCGAGCGAGCGAAGCGAGCGGTGCCGTGGCAGCGGCCGGCGAGTGCCAGAAACGACTTGCATTAATAGAAAAAAGAGATTGTTTTTAGTAGGTTACCCGGAACTGAACTATTTAGATTAGGTTAATTTCTTCTTTAAACAAAATGGGTAGGTTAGGTTAGGTTAAAACTGTGACCACCTACGCTGGATATCAATTAAGTGTATTTCAAAAATTTGTGTTTTAAAAATTGGGCTTTCGTGCATATGGATTACGGTCATCTGGATTTTGTGCATTTAGATTTCGTGTGTCTGGATTCTAAAACGTCGTACAAATGAATAAATGGGCAAATGAAATTCGGAGTTGCGATTATATGGCAAACAAAACTTCGGAATTTTTAAAAACGGGATTATGAAAAAATGTCCAAACGTTTTCGGGATTATGATATTCGGAATATTAAAATTCGGGATTAAGATAGGTAACCAACGGGAGCCCTATTACTAAGACTTCGATATTCGTCTGTCTTGAGCTGTATCTCATGAACCGTGATAGTTAGAAAGATGAAATTTTCACAGATGATGTATTTCTGTTGCCTCTATAACAACAAATACTAAAAAACAGAATATAATAAATATTTAAGGGGGCTCTCATACGACAAACGTGATTTTTACAAGCTTTTATTTACTTTCACCTGTCCCGTCGTCTGTGTGTAATCAAATCTTGCAAGTTAAATTTAACACACTTCCCATATGTAAGTCCGCGTATGTAAGTCGCATGACAATGCAATATTATGATGATAAAAGCTTGATTTACTGATTTTATTGTTCTGTTTTGGTACAGAACCCTTTGTGCGTGAAATAATAGTACTATTTACATAGAAAACCATTCAGATTACATGGAATTACCGGCTTCAACGTTGTCCGTCTGTCTGTCACGTCACGTATTTCTGTGTATATAATTAACGAAACGCAATCACTCATCGCGTGCATTTTGCAATAATGAATGGTTTAAAAGCTTATGTTTAAACTTTCTACTATAGACTAGTTTACATTAGCGGACGCCCGCAACTTCGCCCGCTTGACGAAACCTTCCTCGAGAACCACTCTGTCCATTGGTGAAAACCGTATCAAAATCCGTTGCGCAGTTTTAAAGATATAAGCATACATAGGGAACGGAGGCGACTTTGTTCTACACTATTATGATGATTTTCTTTGATTTCTTTAAACTACTTTTTATCCCGGTACTGTGTTCCCATGGGAATTGGGATTGACAAATGGGACCAAATACTTGTCGGGACTTGGATTTTTGCGAAGCGCGTGTCTAGTAGCTTTTTAGGTTACCTCTGGCGCTGGGCAAAAATCCAAGCCCAAACGCTCAATTGCAATACCGAACAACGTTTCCTTGTCCCGCACCGCGAACTAGTTCAGAGTAACTAGTTCTTCTGTGGCGGAAAAATCAAGCATTACCTTGACATTGGCGAAATCATCGATGAACATCGATGAAGCCACGTTTTTAAAAAAAGAGAATAAGAAATTACTACATACTCGTACATGCTAACAATGTGTTCAACATGGCTTGAAGATATATTAGACAGTGTAGTAAAATACTTGTTTAATAAATATGTAAAGTGGACAACAACCTTTGATAATGCTGTAAAGCGAAACGGTTAAATCCTGTAAATTAAATAAAAGTGAATCGGTGTACACGTGTTTTTTGTTAGCATGTATTACTATAAGTTTCACCAAGTGCCGACAGTCGCAACCATCAATTAAAAATACTACAATTTCACCGAATACATTCGAAGAAAACCGAGAATTTTTTAAGTGATGACGTGGATAGGCATTACAATCAGAGTCTCAACTCAAAACTTACGGTAGTTAAACTTATCAAATGTCAACCAATCGGCGATTATATTAAAAAATCCATTATAAAAGCAACATTGTTACCGTCGCAACTCAAACATGCAGCTTTGTTGACACATGCTAGCTGACACGCCGAGGCATGCGACATGCTACATGCTATACATACAATATGTATGGAATACGGAAACATGTCACACTATTGTTCTGAGTTCATGTTTAATCCATTGTTCGTCAAGCTTATATCCGTGAAGTAGGCAGAGGTACATTTTGAAAGTATTGTTGGTCCCACCTAATAGGGACTATCGAAATTAACTATCTGACATGAGACCACTTTTGACATATGAGCGTTTAAAGTAAAAAAAAATATATTTCTTTTAATTCATAATTCATTAATATTTGATTGCTTCGGTGGCGTGGTCGGTAGTGCATCGGCTTTCGACTCCAGAGTCTCGGGTTCGATTCCCGGGTCGAATCAAATATTTGTGTGATCCACAAATGTTTGTTTCGGAGTCTGGGTGTTATCTATGTACAATATGTATGTATTTAGAAATATATAAGTATGATTATCAGTCGTCTAGATCCCATAACACAAGCTTATAGCTTAGTTTGGACTGATGACGTTGTGTGAGAATGTCCAACATTATTTATTATTATTATTAATTCCAAATGTATTGTTATTCTTTAACCGAGTTTAAAATGTAGTTGTTAATTCCTTAGTAACCAGATATCTGATATTATGATTCTTTTTGGTAAATAGCGAGTAAATTGGCCTCAAACGGCGTAAATATCCGTTTGGGGTTGAGACACTGGGGTCATGGCGTCCGAGTGCTCGCCGTCTTTATAGAGACATTGCTAAACGCTTAATCGATGCTTCTCAGAACTTCTGGTCCTGCATGAGAAGCATTTTCTGGCCCAAAGAATAAGTATCGCCGTCCAACGTGGCAACACAGCCAGCATTCTGGGAACTTTCCCAGTCGGCAAAGACAAGGAGGAGTTGTTAATCGATATTTTGTAGTGTAAATATTTTTTGTACATAATTAAGTAAATTGTTATTCTTCTTGTAAATCAAAGTTAGTTACTTAGTTATTTCATTTTTAATTGTCTGCTAAATACTCACTAAAAGATAACAGTTATTTGTAAATATGAAAATTTATGTCAAATTAAATAAGTTACTTAAATACATAATCTCACTAAAACAACTTAGATACTTTTGTATTTTACTTTTTACACGGGAATTAACACGAAATAAAATAAAAGTAAAGAACTCTTTTAAAAACAAGCTTTTATTTAAATGCGAAAAAAGACCAAAATTAGCTTTAACTTTAAAACTTTTACTATCAACTTAAACGTCATTACTAAATTTAGTTACATATAGAAATGAGGAATGTCCCCCTTAGCTCTCGAAAACTGCTTATGCTCCAATGATGGTTGACCCCTCTATGCATAGCCGTCGATCTGGAGGATAATACTTTCAAATATGCATTTAGTGAAAAGCCGTTACACACAGACATTTCAATTTTATTTCTTTGTATAGATGCAGATTACCAAAATGTCAATTGAACTTAAATGCCATAGGTAGAGGGCGCTGCTAAATGTCAGATCGCGACATTTCATGTCAATAATTTGCAAGCAGGCAGCAGAATATTAGATATTATATCCTGCATTAAATTAAAGGGCTCAACTAAATGTACTGTTGGGATGGGACTAAGGTGGGACCAATGGAACTAACACTCCTACCTACCCCTTAAGGGTCTGTTTATTATTCTAAATAAACACCTTTTCACTAAATGCATATGTATTATTTATATTAAAAAACAATTTTTAAAACTTTTGTTCTCTGTCTGTTTGTACCAGATTATTTCTAAAACGGTTGAACAAATTTTAATGAAACTTTCACTGGCAGATAGGTAATGTTACAAAGATAAACATAGACTATTTTCTATCCCGGGAATAAGTTCCCATGGAAATTGAGTACTATAAAACCAATAAAAACGCGCTTAAAAAGTATTTTAAATACACAATAAGATATTTTTTTTAATACTTACCTAGTTTTGCCGCCAAAATTCAATGTGTAGGTTTTACCTGGAGGGAAAATAAAAATCAAAATTAGCCAAACTGATTCAGTTATCCTCAAGTTTTAGCAAGACAAACGAACATTCATTCATCTATATCTATATCTATCTATATATATATCTATACTAAATACTTATAATAAATCTGTAGACGTAAAAATTCTGTACATTGAAAATATCAAAAAAATAAATGGCAGGGGGTGTTACTAGACCGACACCGAATCAAAAAATGTGATTAAAAAAATTTTTGTCTGTCTGTCTGTCTGTTCAGGCATCACACAAAAACTACCGGTCCGATTACGATGAAACATGGTATTTTTTTTTTTTTTATATTTGGTTCGCCAAATTGACGCCGCCCGCCTGGTGGTAAGTCGTGACGACGTCTAGCGATTGTGGGCCACTCTCACAGCACACATTACTATTGAGAGTGGCCCTCAACTTGACGAGCTACTGATGTGCCTCTTCACGCTCCGCTTAAAGAACCCAGGATTATATGTGGGAGGAAACACGTGCACAGGCAGGGCGTTCCAGGCCACTATCGTTCGGCAGAGAAACGAACGTTTAAAACGTTCGGTTCTCGCGAACATGCTATCCACTGTGTGGGGGTGGCATCTCTGCCCGGCACTCGCAGACGCAGGGTCTAATCTGCGTCTTGTACAGCAGACACCTCTGGTCCGGTGTAAAGAATCTCTTTACCTTATTCAGTATTCCTAGTTTCCGCGAAGCTACCCCTATACATCTTTCGATGTAGTTTTTATTATTGAGCTCTCGACGAACGTCTATGCCAAGGATATCAAGGTTGTCCTTCATTTGTAATAATGCATTCTGAAGAGAGGGTAGGGGAAGGAAAGGGGATTTCTTCGCAGTAAATGCACACGCCTGTGTTTTGCGGGCATTGAACTCGACCAGGTTCTCGGTACCCCATTGAGAGATACTGTCGAGGTTACGGTCGAGATCAGCCACGAGTCGTCGTCTCTCCTCCTCAATCTCAGATCGCCCCGCCGTCGGACGAACCGAGTAACTCCCGTGCAGTGTGCTGTCATCTGCATAGCAATGAATGTTCCCGAGGGATAGCATATCATTGATATGCAGAAGAATTTGGCCTGAAGCCGTATTGTCGATCATTGATTAGCGAGTGATCCTCTAGGAATTGCATGAGCTGCTTATTTATAAGGAGCTCAAGCACCTTGCAAATGACTGAGGTGACAGCTATGGGTCGATAGTTGCCTGGAGCGGACCGATCCCCTTTCTTGGGGATCGGTTGTACGTTCGCCTCCTTCCAGACCTCCGGCACGAGCCCTGAAGAGTATGACAGGCGGTACAGACGCGTTAATACTGGAGACAACTCAGCTGCACATTTTCGTAGCACCACCGCCGGAATGCCGTCAGGGCCACTGGCTTTCCGCGTGTCGAGTGACCGCAGCACTGCCCGTACATCACATTGCCTGATAACAATATCAGGCATTGTGTGGCCACAGTTGGCGATGGCGGGGGGCTGCAGGCCACGGTCGTCGACCCGGGAATTAGCCGCAAAGAGGTCTGCGAGCATACCCGCTTTCTCTTGGGCTTTGTGAGCCAGTGTTCCACCTGGGTAACGCAGCGGTGGCAGCGAGGGCTGACAAAAGTTAGATTGCACGGCTTTGGCCAGTTGCCAGAATCCACGGCTGCCCGTGGGATGGGAAGTGAGCTCCTGACCAAGCCGCGCACGCGCTGGGCATCCGCTCTCTTAAAGGCCCTCTTACTCGACTTTGTGGCCCGGTTGTACGCTGCTTTGAGGTGGCCCACGTTTGGGTCGCGCACAGCCCGGGCCCTGATCCAGGCGCGATATGCCGACTGTTTTTGTCGAACAGCTTTGGCACAATCTCGCCCGAACCAGGGACGGGCTCTGCGGATACTGGCGACATCAGTGAAAGGGATGTAATAATCCATCCCTAAACTGATCTCGCCAGCAATAGCAGAAGCACTATCCGAAGGAGCCTTTCCTACAAAGCAGCGCTGGCTCCAGGGGACGGACGCATAATAATCGCGTAGACCGTCCCAATCCGCTGACGAGTAGTGCCATAGTCGTCGTGACGTTTGTACAGGACGTGCAGGAGGTGACACCTTCATGCCAGCGTGAACAACACAGTGGTCGGAACTACCCAGTGGGGCTCCTACCGAAACACTGTACTGGGCTGGGCGACTCGTCAGCAGTAGATCCAGCAGAGCGGGCGCGTGATCTGACCTGTCTGGTATCCGGGTGATCCCGCATACCATCTGGGTCAGACCGTGGGAGAGAGCGAACGCATGGGCGGCTCTACCCGCATGATCAGTCTTGAGGGACCCCAGCCATTCAATGTGATGGCCATTGAAGTCCCCCAGAAATACTAGGTCAGCGTTCGGGAACCCCACCTGCGCTTCATCAGCCGTCTCGCTGAGGTACTGGAAGAGCTTTGTTGTCTCAGAATCCCCTGTGTGGGATCGGTAGACGCACACGTAGATCTGGCTCATAGAGCCATGGTCTACGTGCAGCCAAAGGACGGAATTGGAGGGGTTCTCTAGGCAGCGCAACCGGCGGCAGCAAAAATCCGCCCTAACGAACACGCACACCCCGGCTTTGTCTCGAAATTGTTCCTCGATGACATAGCCGGGGTAACACAGGTAAGACGTGTCGTCAGGGCGGCGTATTTGTGTCTCCGTGAGGAACATCACAGCGGGCCGTGCCGTCTCAAGGTGGTGGTGGACGGTATCGAGGTTCGCATGGAGTCCACGGACGTTAGTGAACTCCACCTCGAAATGTGAAGTTGTGGGGTTTCCTAGGGCCGCTGTGTAACGTTTATTTCTTTTTTGTTGCACTGCCATTGAAGATTTTGAAGAAGAAGCGTGAAGACAGGGCGACATTTGGTGCAGCAGTAAGTGACAAAGCGCAGGGGCTAGCTTTGTCTAGAACCGTGTGGTTAGGTCGGAGCCGACTCGCCGGACGGAAGGGCTCAAAAACCCCCCTGATGCAAGGCCGCCGCTACCCCACACCGGTTACCACCCGGAGCGGCGATCCCACATCAGGATTATGCGCAACATGTGGGGCAGCCTCCTGGGGTGGTTGGCCCCAGGCGGGCCCCATGACTGTGTTGCGGGCGGCCGCGGCAACGCCGTTGCTAAGGGTCTCCCTGGCCGGCGAATCGACCCACACCACCCACACTAGACTCCGTTTCGCCCCCACTGGTCCCATGCCTGCTGCACCATACATCGCCCCGGGCCCGGCGGTGCAGCTGCTGAACCCCTAACGCAACCCAGCCTGGGCTGGGTTACTTGGGGGGCTTTAGCACAGCTGCACGGTGGTACCCCCCCGGACCAACACTGTTGTACCACCTGACACCCACGTAGGGGCCGAAGCCACTCCATAGGTACCGTAAATTAACGAGGCTTGTCCGTTTATCAGCAGGTGCGCCACTAGCAGGTGAGGTCGCTCGGGCCCTAAAGATGTTGGTAGAGCCCCTTTGCACCTATAATTATTCTTTAATATCCTGGGCACAACACTGGGTACTTTTTATCCCGGAAAAGTATATACAATAAAAAAACAAACTTAATTTTGCGGTTCAATCCCTAGACCTGATTACTGTACCAACCGCAAATAATAAGTTTGTCGTAGGTTTTCTTTTTTTTTATATTAGGTTCGCCAACTTGACGCCGCCCGCCTGGTGGTAAGTCGTGACGACGTCTAGCTATTGTGGGCCACTCTCACAGCACACAATACGATAGAGAGTGGCCCTCAACTTGACGACCTACTGATGTGCCTCTTCACGCTCCGCTTAAGGAACCCAGGGTTATATGTGGGAGGAAACACGTGCACAGGCAGGGCATTCCAGGCCACTATCGCTCGGCAGAGAAACGAACGGTTAAAACGTTCGGTTCTCGCGAACATGCTATCCACTGTGTGGGAGTGGCATCTCTGCTCGGCACGCGTTGTTCGGGATCGGAAGGAAGAGGGTGGGATCAGATTGAAGAGCTCTTCAGAACAGGTTACCTCACCCGCAGTGGAGTTCACTATTAATGGTTTTTAGAACTTTTATCTGTTTGTCTGAATGTTGTAACGCTAATCTCAGAAATGATTTGATTTTTTGATTTGAATTTGCTGTTTGGTTTTCAATCGCTTTATTAATAAAAAAGTTATGTACATCTAAAGTAACACGCAAGTTCACGCGGGCAACAGCTAGTACATAATAAATCAGTAACTGGTGATCAAGAAAGCTATAACACGCAGGCGGAGCTGCGGGCAACAGCTAGTTTATACATAATCTAGCTGTCCCAAGGAACTTCGAACCGCTTCAAATTAAAAAAAAACTTTCAAAACCTTAACACATTTTTGAAAAAAACTCACTTGTATGTACACCATTCCACAAATATTTTTATTTTCGGTAAACCCTGACCGGTTTCGCCTTATGGCATCATCAGAGGTGTTTACTCATACTCAATCACTCACACAATTCACTTTTGTAACACATTTTACTAATCCTACTAATATTATAAACGCGAAAGTTTGTGAGTAAGTATGTATGTATGGATGGATGGATGGATGGATGTTTGTTACTCTTTCACGTAAAAACTACTGAATGGATTTTAATGAAACTTTACAATAATATAGCTTATACATCAGAATAACACATAGGCTACAATTTATAAAGATATTGTGTAAATTATTCAAAATATGACGATAAGTGTCAAGTGAGTAGGAAGCGACGATGACAAACCGAGTGCGTGATACTACGGGAAGGGGAAAAAATCCAAATTACCACGCGGACGAAGTCGCGGGCGACCACTAGTATTATTTACTTTTCCTCTAAGTTCCACCAAGTGTCGACAATCGAAAGCATAAATTATACTTTTAAACCTTGTCTAAACCTCCCTAAATAGTAGTTCATTTTAACCAACTTCAAAGTACCGAAATGGGCCCAAATAATTGCCGCAGTGGAACCAAGTGAAACGAGATGCACTAACTTTAAATTAAAAATAAATCAAAGTCGATTCACACCCAGTTCAAAGTTAACAAACGTAAAAAGAATAAAAACCGGCCAAGTGCGAGTTGTACTCGCGCCACAAAGGCTTCCGTACCAAAATGGCAAGAAAAAATCACGTTTGTTGTACGGGAGCCCTTTTAAATATTAATTATATTCTGTTTTTTAGTATTTGTTGTTATAGAGGCAACAGAAATACATCATCTGACTGCCTCGGTGGCGCAGTGGTATGAGTATACGACTGCCGGCCCTGAGGTCCCAGGTTCGATTCTGGGTCGAATCAAATTATTTGTGTGATCCACAAATGTTTGTTTCGGAGTATGGGTGTTATCTATGTATAATATGTATGTATTTAGAAATATATAAGTATGTTACCAGTTGTCTAGATCCCATAGCACAAGCTTATAGCTTAGTTTGGGCTAGATGACGTTGTGTGAGAATGTCCAAAATATTTATTTATTTATTTATTTATCTGTGAAAATTTCAACTTTCTAACTATCACGGTTCATGAGATACAGCCCAAGACAGACGGACGGACGCATAGCGAAGTCTTAGTAATAGGGTTCCCGTTTTCGTTCCGCTTCTTTTTTTTTAAGTCGGCTAAAAATTACCGAGCCGGGACAAACTGCTTATATTGTGTCAATAAGTCGGATTTTTGGAGGCGGTTTAAAACAAGTGTTTTCCATTTAGAGTCTAATATATGCTTTTAAAGGTAAAAGCAACTCAAAACAACTCAACTAACATAGTTTGACACGACCCCTTAGGGTACTGTACACCCCCTGTGGGTACAGTACACCCCCTGGGGGGCCTCGTACACCCCCTGCAGTTTATACCAACGAATTATGATACTAAATGTAAAATGATTTTAGAGTGTGCCACCCCTGAATAATAGTTAACAAGCTGAAATAAACATTAAAAATATTACAAATAAGGTTGAAATTCTGTCGTTCAAATGTCGAATGGGTAAGTGAATTGTTTCAAACATGATTATAGAAAATATAACTTTATTTTTAGTGATATAAAGTTTATTTTTGTTTGTAGGAGAATTGTTTGTAGGTGACGGGGTTGTCAATTATTGAAACTATGATTATGGTTAATATTTAATAGTTTGTGATTGTTTTTCGATATAATGACTGTTATTTTCCTTGGATTTATTTGTTTTGATGTACAAATAATGATTGTATGGATTATTAATAAATAAACTTGTACTTAAATAATTTGTTTGTTTCAAAAATGTTTTATATCGGCTATATTATACAGGTTGAATTTTTGAAAATTTGGCTTGGATGGCCAAATCCGAAACTATAAGGAATAGCGAAAAATGTGATGAAACTTAAAACCTCATCATTAGATTTTTGGAAAACAAATAATCCTAGCTGGGAATCGAACCCGTTGATTTTGAGAAAAAAACATCGTATATTAAGTAATGGTAAGTAAGATGTTAAACTTTAAAAAAATATAATAGCATTATTTTCGCAAAATTAAAAGACAATAAAACGTCGACAATTGTTTCACCTCTAAACGAGGCATTATCAAGACTGTCTCAGAGAGAATAGCCTTGATTGTTCTCTCTGAGACAGTCTTGATAATGCCATAAGTGCCATAAGTAAAAATAATTTGGTGCAATGGTTGTGGGTAGAAATAAAAAACCTAGGATATAAATAGGTGCGGTTTACGAGTTGTGGCTCATTCGGTCGCCGTGCGCCGAGCCATCAACATCTCCTGATGATGCCCCTGGTTGGGGGCGAAACACGTGTCGAGGTTTTTTATTATTTTTTGCACGATAACACAACTCTCATATTTATTCTATTTTCAAAATTATTTCTCTATTCTTTCGGCCTAAGTGGGTTTGGAGGGCGGACTTGTGCATGAATAAATACGAGAGTTGGGTAATTTGCATGTGGCGGAATATTGCAAAGTAGTTAGATTTATTTAATTTAACTATGGACTTCCGAAAAGTAACGCCTAACGTATTAACTATATAGTGAGTATATAAGAATATAGTGAGGTTATAAGTTTCATCAAAATCGGGCTCGTGACTCCTTTGAGCATTTGTCGCTATTCCTTATAGTTTAGGATTTGGCCATCCAAGCCCTTTTCAAAAATTCACCTGTATATGCCACAGCGACTGACACGTAAAATTTTGTTGCCTTTCATCAACATTTCATCGGAAGGCAACGGGTTTCAATTTTTTCAAAATAACAATATAGCTGGTACATTTTATTAAATTCATTCGGCCATTTTGGACATAACCCATTATTAATGTGCCCGATGACGGCAATAGGCTTGGGACCTATTACGTGGGACTAAAAATACTGGCAAATTGTGGGTGTGTAATACACCTCTGCCTACCCCTACGGGGATATAGGCGTGGTATGTGTCTGTCTGTCTGTGTCTATATTATAGGATTAACTGATAAACGCGCCTCGCTCGTGATATAATATTCACAATTCCCACTATCTCATAATATGTTTGTATAGATATATGAATTAAACTCACTATTATTACATAGATCTTTGCCTGTAAATATGACTGGTTTCGCCTTACGTTTTCACATTTCACATTGCACGATAACGACACACGATATCATCCATAATATCGTGCCGATATCGTGCAGTTGCAAACCTAATATCAGGGCTATGTCACTCGTCTAAAAATCGCAAAAGATAAGTGACGTCAGAAGTTGTAAGTCAGTCAGGGTTGTCTCTTGTTTGTGACACGACATGGACCATAGAGTTGATATTGAGGCATTAACGTCATAATTATTGGTCAAATTATGCTGGTATCGGTATTGCGGCCCAGCGCTGCAGGCCGCAATACCGAGTACACCCGTGTATGTCTCCCGCCTACACTACACCACTAAGGCGGATGACATCGGACAGTACGTGCGCAAGAAGGCCAACTTCACGCCGAGAGTGCAGCTGTTGGAGGCGAGCCGTAACGTCAGTTTCCTGTCGTTCGTGGTGCGAGTGCCCAACACTAGACTGAGCCTCGTCATGGAGGAAACCTTCTGGCCACAGGGCGTGGTGTTCCGTCGCTTCCGCGGATCGCTACCACTGGTACGCAAAAAGACCGAAGTGCGATAGTGAAGTGTGTACTAACAATAGTCTTAAGATTCTATTACTAATATACATTTTGTAATATCTATATGTATTCTTAGTTTTAAGGTATTTATCTATGGGCCGTAGAATAAGTTTATACCAACTGTAACTTTTCTATTTGTTGCCTGAAATAAATAAATAAATAAATAAATAAAATAAAAAAAAATAAAAAAAATAAAAAAATATATTTTACTATACTGACAACCCTAACGTTCGAATGATGTTCTCTGTAAACAAAAGAATGTGCTTTAATTAACGTCGGAGTGCAAGTTCTGTATGTAAGTACTATTCCCTATTCTGTGGTAATATGTACTATCTTTGATGATTTATCGTGACGATATCGTGCAATGTGAAAACGCCCATTGCCAGAGGTTTGCTATACACCATTAAGTTTCTATATTATAAAGAGGGCGAGTGTCACCCGTTTTCTTCGTGGCGAATACTAAGCGGCTCTGTAAGGTTGCCCAATATGTTTCGTCAAAAACAAGATCTCAGAACTACTAGTGGTTCTGTGAACCGTAGACTTCGGGAGCTTTGTTTAGAAAATTTATTTTTCAATTTTCTTTATTACTCTTTCATTTGTCATCCAATCCAAAAATATCATTCACATGTTATTCATTGTAAGCAAGGAGTGTGTGTGTAAAGTTTCATGAAAATCGGTTGATAAATACAGCCGCAAACATGATCTGACAGAACCCGTAGATATATGTAGAGGTACAGGCGAAAGAAATTCTCCCCAGTCTGCAAGTTGAAACGGAGACTTCGGTCGCTTCGCTCCCTCAGTCAACAAACAATAATTAGTTCCCTTTTTTGCCACACAACCACTAAAACTGGGAAGCTGTAGTGACGTTACATGATCCTCGACTGTTTTACTGTTCTGATGTGCAGAGTGGTTGTTAGTGGTTCAGACCGGTTATCAGTGCTCTATATATACGTAGTATAGATAATTATAAATAAATAAATATGTTTGGACAATTCACACAACGCCATCTTGTCTCAAACTAAGCAGAGCTTGTGATATGAGTACTAGATAAACTGATATAAATACATTTTTTTTGTAAATACATATTGGAACCATCCAGACTTCGGTTCAAACGTATGTGTCATCACACAAAGTTTGTCCCGATCGGGAATCGATCCTGAGACTCCGGCGTCGAAAGCACTACCGACCACGCCACCGAAGCAGTCATTCCCCTGAGATATACACACATAGACGTACAGTGCGCCAAGAAATTGAATTACTAACCTAAGGGTGAATACAGCTTACAGATTCATAGACTATAAAGATACTTACCCTTTAGGGAAATAGCCTTTATATTTTCTTAATTTACTAGCACGGTGTCTTGCGCGGTGCTTCGCGCCGCACCACGCTATAGGTTTTCGCCTATAACTTTTGACCCCTTAGGGCTAGGTCAAATTTTTTTGGCTTGCCTCCAGATCGAGGGCTATCCATAGAGGGGTCAACCATCATTGGAGCATAAGCAGTTCTCGAGAGCTAAGGGGGACATTACCCATTTCTATATACAGGGTGTTATGAAACGGTTATATCAACCCGAAGCCAGCATCGTCAGCTGGTCGACCATAACCCGTTTCGATATATGGCGAAAGAAGAAAAAAAAGTTCACAAAAAATTAAAAAAATATTTCAAATCAAAACAAACTTGTCCCAACGCTACGGCTTGACGTAGCTACAACTAGACAACAACGGAGAAAGGAGTTTAAAAATCAACAAACGTAATTGCCAAAAATAGAATAAAAAAATAAATCAGTAATGTCATGACAAAACAAAATATTTTTAGTCCCACGTAATAGAGGGGAAGCTTATTGCCGTCACCGGGCACATATCATGGGTTATGTCCAAAATGCCAAAATGCATTTAGTAAAAAGTAGCAGCAATATTGTAATTTTGAAATAAAATTTAAACCCGTTGTCTTGCGATGAAATGTACGCAACAAAATCTTACGTGACAGCCGCTGTGGCACAGACGATTAAAGTCAGTATTAAAGACTCCTATTTAAGGTACAAAAAATCAGGTCAAAGCCACTATATGCGACCCTCAATTTCCTCCGAAATTTAAGGGGAAAATTTACAAGACCTGCCGTCCTGTATGGACTTTCATGTTTGGCCGTAAAAGCGACGGATGAAAGGAAACTGCATGTAGCGGAAGTGCGAATGTTAAGATGGATGTGTGGTGTAGCAAGGATGGATAGAGTAAGGAACGAGTATATTAGAGGAAGTTTGAAAGTTGCCCCAGTAAATGAAAAAGTGAGAAGCGAACGGCTAGCATGGTATGGACATGTTATGAGAAGAGAGGAAAGTAACGTGGTAAGAAAGGTGCAAAGTATGAATGTAGACGGCTTGATAACTCGAGGTAGGCCCAAGAAAAGATGGATAGAATGCGTGAAAGAGGAATGGGGATATGACCAGGAAAGGAGTGACTGAGGAGATGACGTGTGACAGGGATGTATGGAAGATGAAAACATGTTGCGCCGACCCCAAATAATTGGGATAAAGGCAGGCAGATGATGATTTAAGGTACAAAAAATATGATTTTTATATCAAAATATACTGATTGCACAGCAAAACTTACTCCAATCTTAAGGCAATCCGACTTGGATAGGTTAGGTTAACTTAGTATTTACTCGAACTTAAATTGCTGCTAAAATTAATTGATCGAGCCATCTTCCCATTAAAAAACCTCACGGGGGGGGGGGGGGGGGTCAACTGTTCGACCATGGGGCGACCACTAGTAGATTTTGAGGTAATTATTTGCTGCACAATCAGTATTATAACTGATTGTGCAGAACTGTGTCTAGCTCTAGCTTCAAGAAGAGAGTGAAGGAACACTATCTCCTTTCATTACCTTAATTATTGTACGTCTATGTATGTTCATATAACTTATTATGTATGTATTTGTGTATTTATATAGTTATAGTTTATGTAAGTTGAATAAGCGTGTGTTGCTGCCAAGTCATTATATTTGAGTAATAAGATTAAACAGTCCAACAATAAAGTCAAAACGACTTGGAATATAATTAATGCTGAAACCGGTCGCCTAAAGCCCCGTGACAATGACTTTGAATTAATTATTGATAATAAAGTCATTAACAAAGAACCAGATGTAGCACAATCCTTTAATAATTTTTTTATAGACATACCCGCGAATATAACTAGCTCCTTGAATTCTTGCCCAGTTAAAGCTCAACGTATGCTGGAAAGCGGCATGAATCAGTGTCATGTCTCATTTAGCTTTGAATATGTAAACCCTAATGATATTATAAAAGTATTCAAGTCGCTTAACTCAAAAAAGACAGCTGACTTGTGGGGTATTTCTGTAAAATTGCTTCAGTCCATTATTGTGAATATATCTCCACATCTAGCTGCAATATTTAATAAATGTGTCAATAGTGGAGTGTTTCCTGATCTCATGAAATACAGTAAAGTGATACCTTTATTTAAAACTGGATCAAAAAGCGACCCTGGTAATTTTAGACCAATTTCAATACTACCTGCCATTAGTAAAATTTTTGAACAAATTATATTGCAGCAATTACAATCACATTTTAATTCAAATATGCTACTACATAATGAGCAGTATGGATTCACAAGAGGTCGTTCTACCATTCACGCAGGGGTAACGCTTCTGAAGCATATTTTCAATGCCTGGGAGAATAAGCAAGATGCCATTGGTATATTTTGCGATCTCTCCAAAGCTTTTGATTGCGTTGAACATAATACCCTATTACGGAAACTCAATTATTATGGTATCAGAGATTCGGCACTGGTTCTAGTTGCCTCATACCTCAGTGATAGAATACAACATGTTGATATCAATGGTAGTCGGTCTTTAGGGGCTTCTGTAGCTATGGGCGTGCCACAAGGATCAATTCTAGGTCCGTTTCTATTTTTAGTTTACATTAATGATCTACCGTTCTATGTACAGAACTTGTGCGACATTGTTCTATTCGCCGATGATACATCACTTATTTTTAAAGTTGATCGCAAGCTGAGGAATTTTGACGAAGTAAATAGTTCACTTGCACTAGTTCTGGATTGGTTTACAACCAACAATTTACCTCTGAACGCAAAAAAGACGAAGTGTGTTAGATTTAGTATGCCGAATGTTCAGAACTACGGTACTAATATTATTTTGAACGGTGATACCCTTAATCTTGTAGAATCAACCGTATTTTTGGGTATTACTCTAGACAGTAAATTACAGTGGAACGCCCAAATATCGGGTCTTGCAGGGAAACTTAGCTCTGCGGCTTATGCTATTAGTAAAGTCAGACAGCTCACGGATGTAGAAACTGCCAGGCTGGTTTATTTTAGCTATTTTCACAGTGTCATGTCGTATGGAATTTTACTGTGGGGCAAGGCAGCTGATATAGAGATCATTTTTATACTCCAAAAACGAGCTATACGTGCGATTTATAAACTGAATGCACGAGTTTCTCTTAGAGAAAGATTTAAAGAAATAGTCATTTTAACAGTTGCATCACAATATATATATATGCGAATATTATGTTCGTTAAACAGAATATACATTTATACAGTGTGAACAATGACCTACATGCAATAAAAACTAGAAATAAGCATAAATTGGTTGGGACGTATTATCGTTTACAGAAGGTTCATGACTCCTTTGCAGGATTTGGTGTGCGTTTTTATAACAAAATTCCTCTAAACATTATGAACCTTCCTTTGAATAAATTCAAAGTGGCTGTTAAGACACACCTCCTAAAAAAGGCATATTATACTATTAAAGATTATCTAAACGATACAGAGAAATGGCAATGAGTTGCTTGCTCATCACTCGAGCTACATAGGGGCTACTTCTGTTTGAAATGTTGTTTTATTGCTGAAACTCACTTATTATTGTTAAATTATTATTATTATTATGATATTGTAAGGTATGGGTACTTTGAGATTATGTGGCACCTTTAACTAGTATTGACTTTTTTTTTGTGAATAACAGATTCAAAATTTGTAAGTTCACTTGGTCCACACATGGTCACGTACTGCCCTTGCCCTCTTTTTATTGTTGTAACAGAATCATTGTATTTACTGGCGAATAAAAAGAGTGGCCGTGAGTTTTTCTTGCCAGGTTCTTTCCTCACAGGCTCTACCTATTGCCTTGCGAATCTGGCGGTAAATGTAAATGTAGAAGCATTTTCTTTTTTTGACGTTCATAAGTGTTACTTTGTGACCTACATGAATAAAGATATTTTGATTTTGATTTTTTGATTAACCTGCACACACAGCACCTGTTTGCATCATGATCTCTTTTAAGCCCGTTAGAAGAGATCTCTTTAGAGATAAGTGATGCCTTTGTAAATGTTACGGCTAATACCCGAAGTGCGGCTGCACCTAGTTCAGCCGGTTAGAACTAGGTGTAGCCACTTACTCTTGGTTAAACCTAGTACGAGCCGATTGTTTTCGGGTAAAACTAGGTCTAGCCTTCATCATGCCGGCTACAACTAGGTCCAGTTGTCACTTTCATCTGGGAGAAATCTCTTTTTTTAACTAATGCAAGTCGCTGGCAAGTAGGCAAGTTTAACCTAACCTAACCCACCCATACTAGGTTTAACCAAGAGTAAGTGGCTACACCTAGTTCTAACCGGCTAAAACTAGGTGCAGCCGCACTTCGGGTATTAGCCGTAACATATACATGTTTAGTTTGTATCCTTAAATATTTACTGTTCTTATTTACTGTGTGTGTACATGAATAAATATAATAGATTGTTAACTAAGGGATGAAAGCATCCCATTACTGACGAGATATTTTGGCGCTCGAACGTAGTGAGAGCTCCAATAGTTCGACACAGAAATGGGTGTTTTCACCCGAGTTAAAGACTCTACTTTTCATTTCGAATACGAGGAAATCAAAAAAAAGTCAAATTAAAAAATTATAAAAATACAAAAGAGATTGATAAACGTATCAAGAATTGTACTTCCCGCCTTCTTTTTTATTTTTGTTTTTCATTCCCACTTTTTTCAGGGCAAGCAAGTCTTTTGATCATACCGCCCTGTCATTAGTTATATTTTTTCATACAAAATAGTCTTCAGTTTTTTTATTTCTTCAGTATTTTTTTCACGCACATTATTTTATACATATTATTTTGAAGGGCTTTAGAGTATTTTTTTATGATTTGACGCGTTACGGCGGGCGTTTTAGTCAGGTTTAGTCGGACTCTCAACCTTAAAATACTGAGCAAAATACTCAGTATTTTAAGGTACACCTGTCCAAATAATTATTGTTTGTGCTATTTAAGTTTTATTTTATTGTAATTTAACTCTTTTTTGTTTTTCACCATCCAAAAACTTTTTTACTTTTCCGATCTACGGCCGTATTGTATTACTTCAACCCGCATATCAGGTAAGCAATGACCCACTTTCAGAGCATGAGAGATGAAAAATATATTTGATTAGGAAAGGGATTTTCTTAGAACAAAGATTTTTTCATTAGCAGTTAATAAATACTGATTCTAACTTGAAGAGACATAATATTCCCGAACCCGAAAATCAAACATCTCTCCTCACGCGATCTCTGAATTGAGTTACAAAGTTTTACAACCCCTGCTTTGTATCAGATGTAATAAAATACTACCCCTTGACGTGACCGAAAGGTTTCGCACCCCTGCACTTAGGGCTGGCAAATGACTATATTTTTGTAAAATTTATTTTTTTCAGACAGATGTTACATATCACTAGTGAAAGTATTATGATAAGTCTATTTTGAGTGAAATGAAATGATTTATTTATTTGTATAGGTCATTAAATGGCTCTTACAAACGTCAGTAAGTACTTAAAATAAAAAATATTATTGCTTCTATATTTACATGTACTGCAAGATTCGTAAAGCAATAAGTAGAACCGAGAGATAGAACTTGGCAATATAAAATAAAATAAAATAAAAATAAATAAATAAAATAACGTTTATTATCTTTGAAATTTTCAGAAAATTATTTAGATTCGTCAGAAGTTGGTGTGACTCTACCGAGGGTTCCAAAATGCAACGAGACTGAGAAGAGCCCTCAAGAAACTCAGCTCGGCTTTTTTCAAAATATTTCATCTTAAATCTAATACAGAGTTATTTAGAAAGGAGCAATTCGTTACGTTGTTACAACCAGGCCGCCTTGTCATCTAAGAAATCATTAATACTATAATAAGCTTTATGGCACAATTTACTTTTTATTAGTTTTTTAAATTTATTGACAGATAAATTTGCTATTTCGGTTGGCAATGATAAAAATAAAATAAAATAACGTTTATTATCTTTGAAATTTTCAGAAAATTATTTAGATTCGTCAGAAGTTGGTGTGACTCTACCGAGGGTTCCAAAATGCAACGAGACTGAGAAGAGCCCTCAAGAAACTCAGCTCGGCTTTTTTCAAAATATTTCATCTTAAATCTAATACAGAGTTATTTAGAAAGGAGCAATTCGTTACGTTGTTACAACCAGGCCGCCTTGTCATCTAAGAAATCATTAATACTATAATAAGCTTTATGGCACAATTTACTTTTTATTAGTTTTTTAAATTTATTGACAGATAAATTTGCTATTTCGGTTGGCAATGTATTGTACATTCGAATAAGTTAATTAATAAGTTCTTTAATAAGTTCCCCGCAAAAGAATTACTCACTTTATGAAGCCTAAATTTAGGAACAGCCAGTTTATCCTTATTTCTTAAGTTTAGATTATGATTATCACTATTTTTCACAAATTTACTTTTGTTCTTGTGGGTATACAATAAAATTTCATAAATATACTGTGAATACACTGTAAGGATGAATAAAACTCACGGTCACTCTTTTTCAATAACTGACAGGTAAATTACACATTATCTTAAGGCTAAATGTACATTGGTCTCGTGTCAAAATCAATAAGCTTGTATAATGGAACAAAAAAAATTAAGTAACCTAATTACAAAATATGCTACAATTATGGCATTTTAGGAGGCGCCTGCACCATGCTCAAGCCAGACACTTTTATCGTTAAGGTAATCAACTGTAGTGACTGAACTCCCCTGAGACAAAAACAGTGATATCTGGAAAATGTATGTATGTATGGTGACCTATAGCCCAAACTATTCGTTAGATTTCACTCAAATTTAATACGAACGTGTATTTTAGTAGTGAGACAGCTGACGGGGAAGCTTATTGACATAACTTTAGGCATTTTAATCTCTTTTTTTTATTTATTGGGTTCGCCAAATTGACGCCTCCCGCCTGGTGGTAAGTTTCGACAACGTCAATGGCCTACAATCGCTAGGATTGTAGGCCACTCAATACTATTGAGACAGCACATAACAGCACACAATACCATAGAGAGTGGCCCTCAATTGGACGACCTACTGATGTGCCTCTTCACGCTCCGCTTAAAGAACCCAGGATTATATGTGGGAGGAAACACGTGTACAGGCAGGGCGTTCCAGGCCACTATCGTTCGGCAGAGAAACGAAGGTTTAAAACGTTCGGTTCTCGCGAATATGCTCTCCACTGTGTGGGAGTGGCATCTCTGCCCAGAACGCGTTGTTCGGGATCTCTTTTCTTTAGAACACAGGCGTAAAGTGACCGATATTGTGTATTTGCGTAAACTCATCAACGGAAAACCGGACACTAATACTCTTAATCATCAATAAATCTACAATAAAAAAAAACTTTTCCAGTTTGACTAATACAACCAAAAATGACGTCTAAAAGACACATTCAAAGTAAGTACATAGGTAACTCTAATAAATTTTAAAGTAACACTGCTCTATATCTCGGCAGCACTTTTGACGGACATTTCACTTAGTCGTATTTCCAAATGACATTTACGAGTGTCAAACGCCATTTTTAATTGTTTAATGAAATGAAGTGACATTTATCTCTGTCCTTATCACTCATACCCAGCAGCGTAAGTTGGTCGTCGACAGCCAAAGACCTTATAATACAACGGACATAGGATCTAGAACAAATCGCAAGAAAATAATGTCCCGAGTCGACCTATACATTATACATAGGCATACATAGATATAAACAAATTTCATATTAAAATTTAAACCTTGATTCAACGGAATAGTGTTCACTTTTGTTTGCACTAATTTATCGCATTACGTAGCTTCTATCTGTCCGCCTGACTAATTCACCTTATGCAGCTTATACTTGAACTACGTGAACATAGAAACAATGGAGTAGGTTTATTTTGTTAAAGTCTTTTAAGGATTCCATGATATGTACCTACGTAGGCGTAATAATTAATGTAAGACTACAATAAATTCCATAATCTTATAAATTGTAATTACTTGTTTATGTTAGACGAAATAAGCTGAAAAACTAATTAACGACTGACAAAGATTTTTTTTTTCGAGTCAGTTTCATAATAAGTAACTGTAGTGTATGAATAACAAAAAGGGAATTAATGAATTTAACTAATTATAATATTATAAATGCCAAACTTCTTGCGGGTGTCAAAGTTCTTCCGCTTTCATTACTATTTTCATAACGCTATGTCGCTACGTCTACTACAAGATAGCCGTGTTTCAAGTGACTGAATTAGTTGCTAAAACTGCGCATCATTAATTTATTTTTATCTTATGGTTAATTTTTGGGATACGAAATTATTGGCTACTAGCTGATCACCGTGACTCCGCCCGCGAGATATAGTTATCTCGGCCCCGATTCCCGTGGGAATACATTACCGAGAATCCAAATAAAAAGAAAATAACAGTACATACACGAAATAAAATGACATGTGTAATTATATTTATGACAAAACAATGATACCCTGTGAAAATTAAAAACATTTTTGGGCTTATCTCCTCCATTCAATCAAGGGATTCTTGTACAAGTTTCATAAAGATCGGACCTCTTTTTGTTATGTCCATAAAATGAGCCGAACAAACAAGATTGTTATTTTTTGGATCAAAATATTCTTCTCGCCGTGCTAGGGCAATAATATTTTTCCATTGTGTACAGTGTACTGGATCCCGAGGAAAACTGAAATAGATGTTGGTTCATATAACGAAAAAAAAATCATAAAGAGCCAAGGCGTCTCCACTATAATCTTTGTTCCAAATAGTTTTATCGCTATCGGTAATCCGAATAAATCTGAATGGTCATTTTGTTAGTACATTATTCAGTGAAAATGAAATGGTCTCTTTCTTTTTACTGAGCTTGGGATGAGTTCGAAAAAGACAGATAGGTACTTCGGTATTGGACTGGATTGCAATATTTACTTTTGTCTTTTAATTTATTATCGACGAAATACTGTATTTTAAGTGAAATAATAAATTGCAAATAATAAAACAAAAGCTTATTTACTGAAAATATGATACACCGTCTTCAATTTGCTTTTTTTTCGTAGTTTTTACACGTTTTTACAATACAGTACGGCATTGCGCAACGTGTTGTCGTTCAGTTGTCAAAATCAAGACTGGCGCGCGATTGTTTCTCTTTTAGCGTTTTGTTTCTCTTTTAGTTCGGACACTTTTGAGCGATGATCCGAAATCCATTGTATTCAAAATCATTGTCGACAGCTGTCGTTGTGTGTTTTGTGCTACAACTAAACATTACCGTTGTTGTCAACATTAATAGATTAGATAGTTTTGTCATAAATACCTCAGATTCGGACTCTTCCAACGAATCATACATAAATTAATAATGAATAAATTTAAAAAAAATAGGAAATGTATACATACATAGTCACGCCTCTTTCCATTGGGGTAGGCAGAGAGATATTACATTAATACATTTTACAGCCAATAAATAAATAAAGCAAATAAAATTCTAGTTAGTACGCAGCAACCCTGAAGCAGAACTATTAGCCTCACAATAAATTTAATGGATAAATTATTATATTATAAATATGAAGTGAATTAGTGAATACCTTTTAAAATGCAATAGAGCGAAACCGGTCAGGTCAATACAAATAAAGAATTTGTGGAATATCTGTACAAGTGAGTTATTTCATGATGTGAATGACAAATAAAATTCCTCCTCTCTCCAGACAAACATTGTGCTGTGCCCGACAGGGTCCATAATTGTAACTTTACTTATTTTAACATCTGTTCCACATTACGGAAGCAATAAATGTATTGAGTATTGAGTAAATATCCATAGAAATAGAGTTGGTATCCTATAGTATTCAGTTCCATTTAGCTATAATCCCCTCTCATTCCAATAGCTTCCTTAATTATATTTTGTGGAACTTCTAACGCAACACCTGGCGTTTCAATTTAAATATTCTGTAATTAATAAGTCGTTAAATAATCATTAACTCGTATTCACGTCTGTGTTAAGCTGTGCCGAATTGAATAAAATTTTACGTGAGATTAGATATTTCAATCGCCGTGTTAGGGTTCCGTAGTTCAAGTCTCGGAACCCATGGTTTCGTTATAACAGTCCTCGGACCTCATAAACGGTTAAAATCGTAATAGTTTAGTTTTCATGGATATGCGTATTTACTACTTTGACAAAGTAATAAAAGAAAATTATGAAAATCCTCCCCTACAAGTAAAGTGGGGATGATTTCCAGTCTCGGGTTCGATTCCCGGTAGAGGTAAACTTTGTGTGAAGACAGATACATTTGTACCGTAGTCTGGATGTTTCCTATGTATAATATGTATGTATTTACAAAAAAAATGAATATAAGTATTTATATCAGTTTATCTAGTACTCATATCTCAAGCTCTGTTTAGTTTGAGACTAGATGGCGTTGTGTTTAATTGTTCTAACATATTTATTTATTTATTTTTCTTGCGTCTACCTCATAGTGCGGGGTATCATTACATAGATCGTTTAAAAACCGTGAGAGGTTGCTAAGACATTTTTTTTTTTTTTTTTTTGGTTTTTTTTTTTTTGTAAGTTCATTTGTACATTCCACTATTTTCTTTATTATTAAAAATCCTGACCGTTTTCGCCCAATATATGGCATCATCAAAGGTATACACTTTCACACAACACACTTCATATCACTTTCTAATTAATATTCCTGAGATATTTAAGTTCAAATTCATCTTGTAGCTACCCATAGCTGACACTGGACTGAGCATAAATAAAATTAAGAAGGCAGTGTGAGAAATTTACCCCAAAAGTGGGCAAATTGTTTTCTTTTGCTAATTATGCATATTATATTCAGATTATTGTGTGGGGCTCGTGGTCTAGTGGTAATCGACAATATTAACACATTGCAAAGGTTAAGCAACATCTAGTCAGCCCTGTCTTAGGATGGGTGACCATTTCTTAAGACATTGAGACCGCTCCGTGCCTCGGAGAGCACGTTGTCGCGTCGGTCCCTGTTATTATACGAACATCTGCGGCAGTCGATAGGGGTAGTTGCAGCCCTTCGATATCGCCCATGGGTTGTGAAGGTCAGATGGCAGTCGCTTCACAGAAAATATCGAAGTTCAGCCACATGGCAGTAAGACTAGAAAGCCGGCCCCAACTGAGTTGGGAAAAGGCTCGGTGAATGATGATATTGTTACGAGCCGGAGTTCTACGGAATGGAAAATGCCGATCAAATCTACCACAAAACACTTTATTTATTACACCACTAATTTACACTTCACTATAAGCTTCACTGAACACTTTTATTCGCACTTGAACTCGCAGGTATAACTCGTATTATCGCTCTGGAAATACTGATCCTCTCCCGCCAAAGCGCTCGGCATATATAGGGCGTTCATCGGTCTAGAAGTTTCAGCCGAGAATCATCGCAAACACTCTGTCACTCTCCCGAACCTTCTAGATGCGTCGAGAAACGCGTTACGTAGAAGTACCTTGATAGAATATTCGAGAAACCGGCTACTTAGCAGTACCGCGACTTGCTACTAGATGGCGTAACATTATTTAGATGTCGTAACAGATGGCGTAACAATATTTTAACTTTTGTATTTTATTATTGTAATTAAATGTCAAATAGATTTTACACTCCATTTGCGAGATATTCAACTTTAAATCTTATTTGTTTATCAAAGCGTCCCCTGAAATTCTTGATGGTAGTCCATGTGAACTTTGAAGAAAAACTGAAATGGACCAGGTAACTTTGTTAGTTCAGGAGTTCAAAATCAAAATATCTTTATTCATGTAGGTCACAAAGTAACACTTATGAACGTCAAAAAAGAAAATGCTTCTACATTTACATTTACCGCCAGATTCGCAAGGCAATAGGTAGAGCCTGTGAGGAAAGAACCTGGCAAGAAAAACTCACGGCCACTCTTTTTATTCGCCAGTAAATACAATGATTCTGTTACAACAATAAAAAGAGGGCAAGGGCAGTACGTGACCATGTGTGGACCAAGTGAACTTACAAATTATGGATCTCTGTTATTCACAATAAAGTCAAATACTAGTTAAAAGTGCCACATAATCTCAAAGTACCCATACCTAACAATATCATAATAATAATAATTTAACAATAATAAGTGAGTTTCAGCAATAAAACAACATTTCAAACCGAGTATCAAACAGAAGTAGCACCTAAGTAACTCGAGTGATGAGCAAGCAACTCGTTGCTATTTCTCTGTATCGTTTAGATAATCCTTAATAGAAAAATAATATGCCTTTCTTAGGCGGTGTGTCTTAACAGCCACTTTGAATTTATTCAAAGGAAGGTTCATAATGTTTAGAGGAGTTTTGTTATAAAAACGCACACCAAATCCTGCAAAGGATTCATGAACCTTCTGTAAACGATAATACGTCCCAACAAATTTATGCTTATTTCTAGTATTTCACTGTTCATACTGTATAAATGTATATTCTGTTTAACGAACATAATATTCACATATATATATATATATATATATATATATATATATATATATATATACATATATATATTGTGATGCAACTGTTAAAATGTCTATTTCTTTAAATCTTTCTCTAAGAGAAACTCGTGCATTCAGTTTATAAATCGCACGTATAGCTCGCTTTTGGAGTATAAAAATGATCTCTATATCAGCTGCCTTGCCCCACACTAAAATTCCATACGACGCGGACGTGACACCGTGAAAATAGCTAAAATAAACCAGCCTGGCAGTTTCTACATCCGTGAGCTGTCTGATTTTACTAATAGCAAAAGCCGCTGAGATAAGTTTCCCTACAAGACCCGATACTGGCTGCAGAGGCAGCATGGTGACCTCACGTATCGTGCGACGCAGATCGTTACCGGGCATGGATGCTTCGGTAGCTATCTGTTTCGCATCCATCGTGAGGTCACACCCCGGTGTCAACATTGCGAGGTTTCCGGCGACGACACCGCACTCCACACGTTGGTGGAGTGCTTAGCGTGGGCGAGTCAGCGCCGGGACCTCGTAGTGGGTCTGGGCGTGGATATCCTCTCGCTGGAAACCATGCTCCAAGCCATGGTCTCCAGCGCGAGTAGGTGGAACGCGGCCGTGTTCTTCTGCGAGCAAGTCATGCTCGCGAAGGAGGCGGCCGAGAGGGAGAGGGAGCGTACCCTTCCCGCCGAGTTCCGTAGTCAGCGGCAAGGGCGCCGCAGACTCATCTACGCCCAAGACCATCGACCTCCATGATCGGGGCCTGAGGACGGCGGGATCGCCACCCACCGTCCTTACAGAAGCAGGCTAGAAGGGTTGCGTGCTGCGGGGCCTCTGCCCCATAGCACGCAACCAGATTCACTCACTGACGCGGGATAAAACGCTACCCCAACGACGCGGGATTCTCATCCCAACCTAACCCCCGCAGAGACCACAGAGGTGGTCAAAGTCCGCCGGGTGCCATTGGAAATACGTTCTGCTTGTAACCAGAGACGCCCGGCAACGGACGTTAGAGCGGCCGCGGCCCTAGGCCGCGGAATTAAAAAAAAAAAAAAAAAAACAAGACCCGATATTTGGGCGTTCCACTGTAATTTACTGTCTAGAGTAATACCCAAAAATACGGTTGATTCTACAAGATTAAGGGTATCACCGTTCAAAATAATATTAGTACCGTAGATCTGAACATTAGGCATACTAAATCTAACACACTTCGTCTTTTTTGCGTTCAGAAGTAAATTGTTGGTTGTAAACCAATCCAGAACTAGTGCAAGTGAACTATTTACTTCGTCAAAATTCCTCAGCTTGCGATCAACTTTAAAAATAAGTGATGTATCATCGGCGAATAGAACAATGTCGCACAAGTTCTGTACATAGAACGGTAGATCATTAATGTAAACTAAAAATAGAAACGGACCTAGAATTGATCCTTGTGGCACGCCCATAGCTACAGAAGCCCCTAAAGACCGACTACCATTGATATCAACATGTTGTATTCTATCACTGAGGTATGAGGCAACTAGAACCAGTGCCGAATCTCTGATACCATAATAATTGAGTTTCCGTAATAGGGTATTATGTTCAACGCAATCAAAAGCTTTGGAGAGATCGCAAAATATACCAATGGCATCTTGCTTAATCTCCCAGGCATTGAAAATATGCTTCAGAATCGTTACTCAGTTATAGGGGTGACTACGGAACCTTATGCTCTACGTGGCCCGATACGCACTGGGCCGGTTTTCTTTTTTAAATGATTAGCATATTACAGCGTCAATAGTCTTGCAGTTAGCGATACTGCAAGCTATGGTGGGAAGCCTTCCCGATCTTGGTTGCAGGCTGTAGATGCAAGCCGTACATGATGCCAACAAAATGTACTTAATTAGAGACAAATTCACGTCAAAATTTTACTCAAATTACCGGAATGGGACCAAATAATTGTTGGAACGGAACCAAATTGAAATGGGACCAACTTGGAAAATAGTAGCTTTCATTAAACAAAAATCTTTCAATATCGGTTCATCCAGTCCAGAGATATGAGTTAACAAACACAAAAAAACATACAAGCGGATTGAGAACTCCTTTTTAGATGTCGTTTTAATTTTTTTTTTCAGTATATCATAAAAACGGCTAGACCGATCTTAATGAAATTTAATCCAGAGATAGATTGAAACTTTGGCTAGATTTTATGTTACTTTTTATCCCAATAATATATTCCCACGGGAATCAGGACTACCAAAACTAAACCTATAACATTAGTAAACTATAACAGTATACAAAACGATTTTAATCTAACCAACAATACCAATTGAAAAGTCGTAAACCCATTTTTAAGTACACACGAAACTAAACTCTGTAACAAGGTATTATAGTTTATGTTTGCATGCAATAGTTTTCATAATGAAATCCAATATTGCTACGAAATTTGTAGCGTCGTAGCACTAGTGCTACGAGCGTAGACTCGTAGCAGTGTATGTATATTTATGACCAGCTTTAATAGGACATACGTATGACGCTTGTTTTACAGAAAGGTTAGGCAGATACGTACACATAAATACAATTAAGGCCAGACATACATCACGCCTATACTAGGCAGAGATACATTGCACTCTTTATCACTCATTTTTAGTCCCATATATAGTCCGAAACGCCCAGGACTTTAATAGTCTGTGCCACAGCGGCTGTCACGTAAGATTTTGTTGCCTTTCATCAACATTTTATCGCAAGGCAACGTGTTTAATTTTTTTTATTTTCCAAAATTACAATATAGCTGCTACTGTTTATTAAATTAATTAGAGCATTTTGGACATAACTCATTAAAAATGTGCCCGATGACGGCAATAGGGTTGTCCCCTATTACGTGGGACTAAAATACGGGCAAATTGTGGGTTTGTAATGCACCTTTGCCTACCCCTTTGGGGATATAGGCGTGATTTATGTGTGTTTGTATAATAGAGGGAAAATCTAATGCAGTCATCAGACACTATAGAAAACTAATCGAACTACTCTGTAATTTGAACTAAAATTCCAACAGACAGGACAGTTGTTACATAGATCCTTTGCACTCCGAGTAAACAGCTTGTCACTATTTTTTTTTTACTTTTAACTGCTTCGATGGCGTTGTCGGTAGTCTCGGGTTCGATTACCGGGTCGAATCAAATATTTGTGTGATCCACAAATGTTTGTTTCGGAGTTTGGGTGTTTTCTATGTATATGATGTATGTATTTACAAATATATAAGTATGTTTATCAGTTGTCTAGACCTCATAGCACAAGCTTATAGCTTAGTTTGGGCTAGATGACGTGGTGTGGGAATGTCAAAACATATTATGGTTATGACTACTTCGCTTGTGACAAATTATATACTCAAACCTTACGAAGAACCACTCTATCCATTGATGAAAGCAGCATGAAAATCGATGAATTAGTTTTTGAGTTTATCGCGAACAGACAGACAGACTCTGTGGAGGACTTTGTTTTATAATATGTAGGTACTAATATGTAGGTATTTACATAAAATTTGTCGGTTTGTCGCGGCTAATCTCGGGAATAAATGGACAAATTTTAACGGGACTAAGCGGAAATAAGCGGTTACTTTTTATCCCAGGAATGTGTTTAACAATTTTTTTTTTTTAAATCGAAAATTCAAAATATCTTTATTCATGTAGGTTACAAAGTAACACTTATGAATGTCAAAAAAGAAAATGCTTCTACATTTACATTTACCGCCAGATTCGCAAGGCAATAGGTAGAGCCTGTGAGGAAAGAACCTGGCAAGAAAAACTCACGGCCACTCTTTTAATTCGCCAGTAAATACAATGATTCTGTTACAACAATAAAAAGAGGGCAAGGGCAGTACGTGACCATGTGTGGACCAAGTGAACTTAAAAATTATGGATCCACATAATCTTAAAGGTGCCACATAATCTCAAAGTACCCATACCTTACAATATCATAATAATAATAATTTAACAATAATAAGTCAGCAATAAAACAATCAGCAATAAAACAATCCTCTAAGGGTTAGACAGAGGTGGTCATTAAACCCACTAATAGGTTATTGCTCGTCACCTCCTCCACCACCACGTCTAAAAATTTTCTCTTATAAATACAAAATCACGTCTTATCCTCGAAGGGGTAGACAGAGGTGGTCATTAAACCCACTAATAGGTTATTGCCGTCATCGGTACCTACTTCATATCATAGTATAATACAAAATCGCTTCCGATGTCTGTCCGTCCCTATGTATGCTAATCTTTATAACTACGCAACGGAATGTGATGCGGTTTTCACCAATGGATAGAGTAGTTCTCAAGGAAGGTTTTTGTGTATTTTTTTTTTATAAGTTCGAAATGTCCAAGACGCTCAGGACTTTAATTGTCTGCACCACAGCGGCTGACACGTAAGATTTTGTTGCATTTCATCAACATTTCATCGCATACATACATACAGCTGTTACTTTTTATTAAATTTATTCGGAAATTTTTTACATAACCCATTATATGTGTGCCCGGTGACGGCAATAGGCTTGCCTCCTATTACGTGGGACTAAAATACTGGCAAATTGTGGCTGTGTAATGCTCCTCTGTCTACCCCTTCGGGATATAGGCGTGATATGTGTGTGTGTATGTATAATTTTTTCAAGCGAACAAAACCGCGGGTGTACACTAGTATAATATATTTATTTATATATTAATGTGTATTTTATTTATTTAAATCTAAAGAAGAATAATTTAAACTATAATGTATTTATACTTACCAAATTATCCAAATAATTAATTCAAAAAACACACTTGGAAAAAAAATATGTCTCTTTAACTGTTTTATTATAATAATACAGTCAAAACTTTATCACAAATAAATTTCACTTCAAAACAATTTAATTTAATACACTAATTAGACATAATTTGTTAAGAATTGTAATGTATTTTTTTAATTGTAATTTTTTTTTCGGTTCCGAGTTGCATACGTCCGCCTTTGAAGACGATCGCGTGAGTACTGGCGCTGAGGAGTTCGATATTTTGTGACAAGGAGTCGTAAAACTAGGATATATGAGATATGGTATGTTGAGTAAGGGCGTTGTAATGTGAGCGTAGTTGGGTTTTAGGGCATATTTTAATAGAACTTCGTCGAGATCTAAATAAATGATAGGTTATATTAGTTAATGAAACTGTTGTAAGACGAAATGTATAAGAACACGAGTAGAATTTAAAGCACCTAGGCTTGAAGAGTTTTTATAGTACACTACGAATATTCTAATACCCAGTTATAAAGAAATAAACAAATATTTTTGAACATTCTCACACGACGTTATCTAGCGCTAATTAAGCTAATATTAGCTTGTGCTATGGGATCTAGATAACTGATAAACATACTTATATATTTCTAAATACATACATATTATACATAGAAAATACCCAAACTAAGAAATAAACATTTGTGGATTGCACAAATAATTTGTTTGTATTTATTTATGTAATAGGTATTAAAAAGAATTTATGTATTTCAACGGGTCTAATAAAATAAAATAAAAAGATACACCAGATAGTGTCACTTACTACAGTCTAACTGCGATTCGGCTGAACTTCGATATGTTCCGCGAAGCGACTGCCATCTGACCTCCACAACCCATGGGCGATATCGAAGTTCTGTAGTTAGACCGCGAGGGTTATTAATTTATGGCTCCAACTACCTAACCTAACGACTGCCATAGATATTTATTTTGACATTCTCACACAATGTCATCTAGTCTAAACTAAGCTATAAGCTTGTGCTATGAGATCTAGACGATTGATAAACATACTTATATATTTCTAAATACATACATAATATACATAAAAAACACTCACGAAACAAACATTTGTGGATCACACAAATTTTTGATTCGCCCAAGACTCCAAGTTCTAATTAAATTCATTTATATTACCGCATCCATATATCCCGAATCATAGTTGAAAGTATTATGTGTGAGGGAGATACATAGAGAGTAAGCGAGTCAGAATATTGACGCGAGTCTTCAGCCATTGTTTTTACTATATTATATTTTAATATACTTTTTGTATTAACATACAAATAAATAACAAAATGAATCTCAAAATAGTCTTGGTCCGGACTCGAACATGTGACTGATCCCTTTCCAGAAGAAACGATCTACCAACGGACCAACATATTAAATCTTATGTGCCGTAATATAGCGGTGAAATTACTTTACGTAAACGTTGTATTATATAAATTGACTTGGTTTTCTAGATAGCGGTGATTTGATAAAGTTACTTACAATACACACCCACAATTTGCCAGTATTTGTAGTCCCACGTAATAGGGGGCAAGCCTATTACCGTCACCGGGCACATTTATAATGGGTTATGTCCAAAATGGTCGAATTAATTTAATAAAAAGTAGCAGCTATATTGTAATTTTGAAAAACGATATTAAAAACCCGTTGCGTTGAATGTTGATGAAAGGCAACAAAATCTTACGTGCCAGCCGCTTTGGCACAGACAATTAAAGTCCTGGGCGTGAGGACTATACTTACAATACAACAATAAAATTACATACGAGCTAGATATTAATTATTCATTCTATTATTCATTCATTAGCTCAATACTAATAATCTCAACATTAACGCAGATACAACGAAACTCATAGACATCAGGAAATATATTTAAATGTCGCTTAATCGATGCTTCTCAGGACCATTAGGCTGGCTACTCGTATTTTCTGGCTCAAAGAATAAGTATCGCCATCCAACGTGGCAAAACAGCCAGCATTCTGGGAACCTTCCCAGTCGGCAATGACAAGGAGGATTTTTTAAACGATGTTTTGTAATTCTACTAATATTATAAACGCGAAAGTTTGTGAGTATGTATAAGTATGTACGTATGTACGTATGTATGTATGGATGGATGGATGTTTGTTACTCTTTCACGTAAAAACCACTGAATGGATTTTAATGAAACTTTACAATAATATAGCTTATACATCAGAATAACACATAGGCTACAATTTATAAAGATATTGTGTGAATTGATCAAAATATGACGCGGCGCGACGGGAACGGGAAAAAATCCAAATTACCACGCGGACGAAGTCGCGGGCGACCACTAGTTATGAATATTGTAATTCTTATTGTAAATAATATATTTAAATGTGTGCTATAATAATGTTAAGGTGAAAGAGGTTAGGTTTATTGTTTTTATATTATTTATTAAGATTGACATTCTATTGAATAAACCGGCATTCAGACTATTATGACATTAATAATGATATTTGTATGCTGTTAAGTATTGTATTCTATAGATTTTCAACTCAAACTCAATAATATAGGTTATAAAATAACACTTATTAACGTCAGCACATAAGAATATACATTTAAAGCCAGATTCGCAAAGCAACGGGTGGAGCCAAAGAGAAAAGAACCTGGCAATAAAAACTCCAGACCACTCTTTTACAATCATCAGTAACTACATTCATAGTAATCACACAACGTATCCAGCAAGATGCTGCAACTAATACACCACGCGTTATGTGTTAATTTAGAAAATTCATTTTCAATGATGTCCCCTCCCCAAACCAGGCCTATTATATGTCACTCGCCTAACAACCGCAAAAATACGTGACGTCAGCGACAACTTGAAGTTGTAAATCAGACCATAGAGTTGATACATACATACATATGGTCACGCCTCTTTCCCATAGTGATAGGCAGAGACTATGGAATTCCACTTGCTACGATCCTGGCATACTTCTTTCGCTTCTTCCACTTTCATAACTATCTTCATGCACGCTCTCCTGTTCTGAGTACTCTTGACCTGGCCTTTGGTTAAAACATCTCCAATTTGGTCGAAGTACGTTCGCCTAGGTCGACCCTTACCTGCCTGTCCATTCACGCCCGCCTTATGTATCTGTTTCGTCAATCAATCTTCTTTCATCCATCCTCTCTACTTGCCCGAACCATCTAAGCATCCCTTTTGCTCTTATTTTATCTTACTTAGAGTTGATATTGAGGCATTAACGTCATAATTATTGGTCAAATTATGCTGGTATATATTTTACTTTACTGGACAACCCTAACGTTCGGGAGTTCGATTTTTGCTGAGCGCATGCCTGGTGGTTTTTTAGGTTACCTCTGGCGCGCCGCAGAAATCAGGTTCCCAGATACTCACATACCGAACAACGTTTCTTGTCCTGCACCTGGAGCTAGTTAGGAATAACTAGTTCTTCTGTGCGGGACTATCAACTAATCAAGCATTACCTTGACATTGGCGAATCATCGATCATTATCGATGGAGCCACATTTTTAAAAGAAGAAGAAGAACCCTAACGTTCGAATGATGTTCTCTGTAAACAAAAGAATGTGCTTTAATTAACGTCGGAGTGCAAGTTCTGTATGTAAGTACTATTCCCTATTCTGTGCCCAAACACGCAATGAATCCTGGTTAACACTATTAGCAGTAATGATGTAAATTAGGAGCATCAACCCATAAAAGGATAACTATTATGAATTTATGATAAATTAATTGTGAGCGAAGCGACCGAAGGCTCCGTTTCAACTTGCAGACTGGGGAGAATTTCTTTCGTCTGTACCCATCTACGGGTTCTGTCAGATCATGTTTGAGGCCGTATTTATCAACCGATTGAACGCAACGCATGAAACTTTACACACACACTCCTTGCTTACAATGAATAACATTATAATTATATTTTTTTGGATTGGATGACAAATGAAAGAGTAATAAAGAAAATTTAAGAAGAAATTTTCTAAACAAAACCGCTCCCGAAGTCTACGGTTCACAGAACTACTAGTAACTAGTATAGTGACTTAATTTTGCACGCCATAGTTAGAATGTTTGGAACTTTAACAATAACCTTGAATTCGTATTTACTGCTTCGGTGGTGTGGTCGGTAGTGCATCGGCTTTCGACTCCGGAGTCTCGGGTTCGATTCCCGGGTCAAATCAAATATTTGTGTGATACACAATTTTTTCGGAGTTTGGGTGTTTTTTATCTATATTATGTATGTATTTAGAAATATATAAGTATGTTTATCAGTTGTCTAGATCCCATAGCACAAGCTTATAGCTTAGTTTGGGCTAGATGACGTTGTGTGAGAATGTCCGAAATATTTATTATTATTCTGGCAATAAAGTGATTTTATTTGATTTGATTTGATTACATAGAAAGTACGTTATTCACCACTGTGTTACGGTCGTTATATGACGGCACCACTTTTCTAGGAAGCCAAAGTAAAGGAATTTGTAATTTGCAATCAAATCAAAATCAAAAATCTAAATATCTTTATTCATGTAGGTCACAAAGTAACACTTATGAACGTCAAAAAAAGAAAATGCTTCTACATTTACATTTACCGCCAGATTCGCAAGGCAATAGGTAGAGCCTGTGAGGAAATAACCTGGCAAGAAAAACTCACGGCCACTCTTTTTATTCGCCAGTAAATACAATGATTCTGTTACAACAATATAAAGAGGGCAAGGGCAGTACGTGACCATGTGTGGACCAAGTGAACTTACAAATTATGAATCTCTGTTATTCACAAAAAAGTCAAACACTAGTTAAAGGTGCCACATAATCTCAAAGTACCCATCCCATACCTTACAATATCATAATAATAATAATTTAACTATTAATCAATTATCTATAAAGATTATGAAAATAATTTCACTAATATGTATGCTATTAATCAATCAATCAATCAATTTATTTATTATTTATCCCGGTAATGAATTCCCGTGGGAATTGGGAATTAAAAACTAAAACAAGCGAGCAGAGCAACGGTTATACGCTTGTGTATGTATAAAAGGATAAGAGATGTACAAAAAATCTGTAAGCGTGCTACGAAACTAGCTACGGCGTAGCACCGTAGCTCATTACGTAGACACTCTACGGAATTACGACGGCCATCTTTCTTTTAAAAATAAATATAACTCTAATTGGAGACAATTGAGCGATGTAATAAACAGACATACATCACGCATATATCCCTGAAGGAGTAAGCAGGGGTGACACACTCACACTTTGCCAGATTTTGTAAAAATAAAATATAAAATAAAATAAAATAACGTTTATTATCTTTGAAATTTTCAGAAAATTATTGAGATTCGTCAGAAGTTGGTGTGACTCTACCGAGGGTTCCAAAATGCAACGAGACTGAGAAGAGCCCTCAAGAAACTCAGCTCGGCTTTTTTCAAAATATTTCATCTTAAATCTAATACAGAGTTATTTAGAAAGGAGCAATTCGTTACGTTGTTACAACCAGGCCGCCTTGTCATCTAAGAAATCATTAATACTATAATAAGCTTTATGGCACAATTTACTTTTTATTAGTTTTTTAAATTTATTGACAGATAAATTTGCTATTTCGGTTGGCAATGTATTGTACATTCGAATAAAGTTCCCCGCAAAAGAATTACTCACTTTATGAAGCCTAAATTTAGGAACAGCCAGTTTATCCTTATTTCTTAAGTTTAGATTATGATTATCACTATTTTTCACAAATTTACTTTTGTTCTTGTGGGTATACAATAAAATTTCATAAATATACTGTGAATACACTGTAAGGATGTTAATATGCTTAAACTTATCTCTTAATGACTCCCGAGACCCCATTCCATAGATAGTCCGGATAGCCCTCTTCTGCAACACAAAGATGCATTCAATATCGGCAGCGTTACCCCACAGTAGTATGCCATATGTCATGATACTGTGGAAGTAGCTGAAGTAGACAAGACGCGCCGTTTTAATGTCTGTAAGTTGTCGGATCTTTTTGACAGCATAGGCTGCTGAACTAAGCCTGGCCGAAATTTTCCCGATATGAGGCCCCCATTGCAATTTGGAGTCTAACGTTATGCCCAGAAAGACAGTGTCATCGACCAATTCTATTATATCATCCCTAACCTTAACACTGGTTTTAACAGGTCTTACATTAGGTAAGGTGAATCTTACACATTTAGTTTTATTTTCATTTAATAATAAATTATTAGCACAAAACCAGTGGACTATCCTAGAGAGGGCAATGTTTACATCGTCAAGTTCGCGCTGTCCACGTTTAACTTTAAATATTAAAGAAGTGTCATCAGCAAACAAAACTACCTTGTGGTCGTCTCTTATGAGGTGAGGGAGATCATTAATATATACTAGAAAAAGAAAAGGTCCCAAAATTGAACCCTGCGGTACCCCCATTGCTACAGGAGAACCAGGTGACTGTTTACCATTGATCACTACTTTCTGGACCCTATCACTTAAGTAAGAATTGACGAAATTCAAGGCCGTCCCCCGGATTCCGTAATGATCAAGTTTCTTAATTAAAGTCTGGTGCTGAACGCAATCGAAGGCTTTAGATAAGTCACAGAATACACCATAAGCATCATATGACTCATCCCAGGCCCTGTATATACACTCTAATAATTTAATTCCGGCATCAGTGGTGGACCGACCACGAGTGAAACCGAATTGTTTTGTATGTAATAGTTTATTAACGTTAAAGTGATTTTGCATTTGATTAAGCATAATTTTTTCAAAAATTTTACTAAATGTAGGTAGTACAGAAATGGGACGGAAATTGGACGGATCTGAAGTACTACCCGATTTAAACAGGGGAATTAATTTACTAGATTTCATTAAATCAGGGAACACACCACTATCAACACAATTATTAAATATTATTACTAGTTCAGGAGCAACCATTTCAATAAAAGAATTTACTAAATACACAGAGATGCCCCAGAGGTCAGCTGTTTTCTTGATATTTAAAGATTTAAAAGTTTTTAAGATAGTGTTTATGTTAACTTTACTGAATTTAAATATAACGTTACAACAAGGAACGTTTGCTTTTAACAAAGATTCTGCAATGGGGGTTGAAGAGCCTAGGGTTTTTGTCAAATCTACAGGAATTCGGGAGAAAAAAATTTCAAATTCGTTAGCGACCTCGAAGTCTGATGTAGTTATTTTACCATTTATATTAAGTTTAAAATGATTATCATTTAATTTTTGTTGACCTCTTTCCGCGTTTATAATTTTCCAAGTAGATTTAACTTTGTCTGCACTATTGAGAATTTTATCACTTATATATTTTGATTTAGCTGCTAAACAATCTGCTTTAAACTTTTTTGAATAAGTTTTAACATAATCTAGAAATTCAACTGATCTATTAAGCTGTCTTTCTGAGTATAGTTCATAAAGTTTTTGTCTACTTTTGTGTATACCCTCAGTGGCCCATTCACTGAAAGTAGGACTATCACTAATCATGACCTCCTTAGACTTGAATATGGAGTTGAACTCGTGGTAAAAAGAATCAAAAAATAATTTATACATTACATTTGGATCTAAGCCAGTGTCTAAGAATGGAATTTTATTGCAAAGTCCAACCCTCATACGTTCTAAGCGGTCACCAGTTATTGGTCTACATAATATTTTACGTTTTATAACTTTTTCTTTAGTGATTTTAAAAGATGCTATTTGCCCACAATGGTCTGAATCTAGCTTTTTTATAATACTTTTACTTTCTGGCAATATGTGGCAAACCTATTTTTATAGACAGACAGACACATTATCACGCCTAAATCCCCGAAAGGGTATCCCACTTTTGTAATGGGTTATGTCCAAAATGGCCGAATTAATATATATTTTATATATTTTAAAGTTTTCAAAAGTTTATTCATAACGTAAAGAAAAAAAAAAGTCCGACAACACTTTAGAGGTCTTTGACCATGCTGAGTTGATTGCAGCTGGTCTTAGTCTCTAACTATTACCGTTCTCGATTTGACCTTGACCTTGAGATTAGAGGTCAAAGGTCAAGTTCATTTTAGAGGTCTTTGACCATGATGAGTCGATTGGCGTTTACACTGAGTCTCTAGCTCTTACCGTTCTCGAGTTGAAAGTAGTTCACGGACAGACGGACATTACTGTTGTATAAGAGATTTTCGTTTTGAAAACTCTAAAAAGTAGCAGCTATATTGTCATATTGAAAAAAAAAAACCCGTTGCCTTGTGATGAAATTTTGATGAAAGACAACCAAATCTTACGTGCCAGCCGCTGTGGCACAGACAATTAAATTTTTGGGCGTCTCGGACTTTTTTTATAGACATTCCATAATCACTCTGTAATTCAAACCACAATTCCAACAGACAGGACAGTTGTTACATACGTTAGAATAGAATCTCTCCAAGAGATAGTTACAGGCGATAAGTGGACGTGTGATTATACTCGTATGTAACAGTTTTTAGGATTCGATACTGAGACTTCGCTGTCCGTCCATCTGTCTTGGACTTTATCTCATGAACCGTGATAGTTAGAAAATCAAAATTTTCACAGATGGTGTATTTCTGTTGCCGCAATAACAACAAATACTAAAAAATAGAATAAAATAAATATTTAAGGGATTAAAAGGGAATTTTTTGCCGTTTTTCCGACTCGCTCTTGGCTGGTGTTTTACGTTCCTCACACTGGGGATGGTCCCACGTAATAGGTGGTTCAACGTATTACCGTTTCCTGATATATTTTTTTTCTAGTCCGAGACGCCCAGGACTTTAATTGGCTGTGCCACAGCGGCTGGCACGTAAGATTTTGTTTCCTTTCATCAACATTACATCGTAAGGTTTTCAATTTTTTTTTCAAAATTACAATATAGCTGCTACTTTTTATTAAATTAATTTGGCCATTTTGGACATAACCCATAATAAATGTGCCCGGTGACGGCAATAGGCTTGTCTCCTATTACGTAGGACTAAAAATACTTGCAAATTGTGGCTGTGTAATGCACCTCTGCCTACCCCTTCGGGATATAGGCGTGATGTGTGTGTGTGTGTGTGTTTTCTTTTGATCTTCCAAAGGCATCTAAGCTCTTTATAATCATAGCAAAAAAAAACGACTTCAAATACCAGAATGGGACCAAATTGAATGAAATGGAACCAAATGGAAAGCACAAGGATTCAATTTAAAAAATTAAAATCACTTTACTCCGAAAAAAACTGAGAACCACCTCTTTTGAACCGACTTCCAAAAAAGGAGGTTCTCAATTCGACAGTGTTTTTTATATTTGTTACCTCATATCTTCAGAATGGCTGAACCGATTTTGAAAAGTTTATTTACAATTGGAAGCTACTACTTATCAAGTGGTCCAATTTCAATTTGGTCCCATTCCGACAACTATTTGGTCCCATATCTGTAGTTTGAAATCGCTGTGTCAATTTCTGACGTGTATTTTTATTAAGTCGGTTATAAATACTCTGATACACATTACTCTCTGTATATATGCCAATACCTATCCACTGTTTACTTCACTTCGATCTACTTATGTCCATTCAAAGGTTGCCTGTAAGAGATCACTCTTGGTGATAAGGCCGTCATTTGTACATACTATTTAAATATTAAGTTTCTGTTTCATTTGTATTTTTGTACTGGTTTACAATAAAGTATTATCTAATCTAATCTAATCTAATAGTACAGAAGGCGGCCTTATCGCTAAAAGCGATCTCTTCCAGACAACCTTTGGATGGATAGCGAGTTAAAGAAATTAAAAGGGTACAATACATGAAAGAGAAAAGAAAAATAAAGCTTAGTAAATAATAAAATAAAGATAATACAGAGTAGGCGTGACGTCGGCCTGTGACGTCACGCAATATGGTGCGAGCAAGACGAACGATTACTTATAAGCGAGCGTCGCGATGAATCTCCCCTTTGTGCAGCCTACGACTTCTACAGGTGACGTTCTCTGTCCTCTTACTGAGCATACGTCCCGTGATTCTGAGACCTGTAGCCTATATCGGTATAGAACTAACATTTGTGGATTGCACAAATAATTTGTTTGTATTTATTTATGTAATAGGTATTAAAAAGAATTTATGTATTTCAACGGGTCTAATAAAATAAAATAAAAAGATACACCAGATAGTGTCACTTACTACAGTCTAACTGCGATTCGGCTGAACTTCGATATGTTCCGCGAAGCGACTGCCATCTGACCTCCACAACCCATGGGCGATATCGAAGTTCTGTAGTTAGACCGCGAGGGTTATTAATTTATGGCTCCAACTACCTAACCTAACGACTGCCATAGATATTTATTTTGACATTCTCACACAATGTCATCTAGTCTAAACTAAGCTATAAGCTTGTGCTATGAGATCTAGACGATTGATAAACATACTTATATATTTCTAAATACATACATAATATACATAAAAAACACTCACGAAACAAACATTTGTGGATCACACAAATTTTTGATTCGCCCAAGACTCCAAGTTCTAATTAAATTCATTTATATTACCGCATCCATATATCCCGAATCATAGTTGAAAGTATTATGTGTGAGGGAGATACATAGAGAGTAAGCGAGTCAGAATATTGACGCGAGTCTTCAGCCATTGTTTTTACTATATTATATTTTAATATACTTTTTGTATTAACATACAAATAAATAACAAAATGAATCTCAAAATAGTCTTGGTCCGGACTCGAACATGTGACTGATCCCTTTCCAGAAGAAACGATCTACCAACGGACCAACATATTAAATCTTATGTGCCGTAATATAGCGGTGAAATTACTTTACGTAAACGTTGTATTATATAAATTGACTTGGTTTTCTAGATAGCGGTGATTTGATAAAGTTACTTACAATACACACCCACAATTTGCCAGTATTTGTAGTCCCACGTAATAGGGGGCAAGCCTATTACCGTCACCGGGCACATTTATAATGGGTTATGTCCAAAATGGTCGAATTAATTTAATAAAAAGTAGCAGCTATATTGTAATTTTGAAAAACGATATTAAAAACCCGTTGCGTTGAATGTTGATGAAAGGCAACAAAATCTTACGTGCCAGCCGCTTTGGCACAGACAATTAAAGTCCTGGGCGTGAGGACTATACTTACAATACAACAATAAAATTACATACGAGCTAGATATTAATTATTCATTCTATTATTCATTCATTAGCTCAATACTAATAATCTCAACATTAACGCAGATACAACGAAACTCATAGACATCAGGAAATATATTTAAATGTCGCTTAATCGATGCTTCTCAGGACCATTAGGCTGGCTACTCGTATTTTCTGGCTCAAAGAATAAGTATCGCCATCCAACGTGGCAAAACAGCCAGCATTCTGGGAACCTTCCCAGTCGGCAATGACAAGGAGGATTTTTTAAACGATGTTTTGTAATTCTACTAATATTATAAACGCGAAAGTTTGTGAGTATGTATAAGTATGTACGTATGTACGTATGTATGTATGGATGGATGGATGTTTGTTACTCTTTCACGTAAAAACCACTGAATGGATTTTAATGAAACTTTACAATAATATAGCTTATACATCAGAATAACACATAGGCTACAATTTATAAAGATATTGTGTGAATTGATCAAAATATGACGCGGCGCGACGGGAACGGGAAAAAATCCAAATTACCACGCGGACGAAGTCGCGGGCGACCACTAGTTATGAATATTGTAATTCTTATTGTAAATAATATATTTAAATGTGTGCTATAATAATGTTAAGGTGAAAGAGGTTAGGTTTATTGTTTTTATATTATTTATTAAGATTGACATTCTATTGAATAAACCGGCATTCAGACTATTATGACATTAATAATGATATTTGTATGCTGTTAAGTATTGTATTCTATAGATTTTCAACTCAAACTCAATAATATAGGTTATAAAATAACACTTATTAACGTCAGCACATAAGAATATACATTTAAAGCCAGATTCGCAAAGCAACGGGTGGAGCCAAAGAGAAAAGAACCTGGCAATAAAAACTCCAGACCACTCTTTTACAATCATCAGTAACTACATTCATAGTAATCACACAACGTATCCAGCAAGATGCTGCAACTAATACACCACGCGTTATGTGTTAATTTAGAAAATTCATTTTCAATGATGTCCCCTCCCCAAACCAGGCCTATTATATGTCACTCGCCTAACAACCGCAAAAATACGTGACGTCAGCGACAACTTGAAGTTGTAAATCAGACCATAGAGTTGATACATACATACATATGGTCACGCCTCTTTCCCATAGTGATAGGCAGAGACTATGGAATTCCACTTGCTACGATCCTGGCATACTTCTTTCGCTTCTTCCACTTTCATAACTATCTTCATGCACGCTCTCCTGTTCTGAGTACTCTTGACCTGGCCTTTGGTTAAAACATCTCCAATTTGGTCGAAGTACGTTCGCCTAGGTCGACCCTTACCTGCCTGTCCATTCACGCCCGCCTTATGTATCTGTTTCGTCAATCAATCTTCTTTCATCCATCCTCTCTACTTGCCCGAACCATCTAAGCATCCCTTTTGCTCTTATTTTATCTTACTTAGAGTTGATATTGAGGCATTAACGTCATAATTATTGGTCAAATTATGCTGGTATATATTTTACTTTACTGGACAACCCTAACGTTCGGGAGTTCGATTTTTGCTGAGCGCATGCCTGGTGGTTTTTTAGGTTACCTCTGGCGCGCCGCAGAAATCAGGTTCCCAGATACTCACATACCGAACAACGTTTCTTGTCCTGCACCTGGAGCTAGTTAGGAATAACTAGTTCTTCTGTGCGGGACTATCAACTAATCAAGCATTACCTTGACATTGGCGAATCATCGATCATTATCGATGGAGCCACATTTTTAAAAGAAGAAGAAGAACCCTAACGTTCGAATGATGTTCTCTGTAAACAAAAGAATGTGCTTTAATTAACGTCGGAGTGCAAGTTCTGTATGTAAGTACTATTCCCTATTCTGTGCCCAAACACGCAATGAATCCTGGTTAACACTATTAGCAGTAATGATGTAAATTAGGAGCATCAACCCATAAAAGGATAACTATTATGAATTTATGATAAATTAATTGTGAGCGAAGCGACCGAAGGCTCCGTTTCAACTTGCAGACTGGGGAGAATTTCTTTCGTATTCTGGCAATAAAGTGATTTTATTTGATTTGATTTGATTTGATTACATAGAAAGTACGTTATTCACCACTGTGTTACGGTCGTTATATGACGGCACCACTTTTCTAGGAAGCCAAAGTAAAGGAATTTGTAATTTGCAATCAAATCAAAATCAAAAATCTAAATATCTTTATTCATGTAGGTCACAAAGTAACACTTATGAACGTCAAAAAAAGAAAATGCTTCTACATTTACATTTACCGCCAGATTCGCAAGGCAATAGGTAGAGCCTGTGAGGAAATAACCTGGCAAGAAAAACTCACGGCCACTCTTTTTATTCGCCAGTAAATACAATGATTCTGTTACAACAATATAAAGAGGGCAAGGGCAGTACGTGACCATGTGTGGACCAAGTGAACTTACAAATTATGAATCTCTGTTATTCACAAAAAAGTCAAACACTAGTTAAAGGTGCCACATAATCTCAAAGTACCCATCCCATACCTTACAATATCATAATAATAATAATTTAACTATTAATCAATTATCTATAAAGATTATGAAAATAATTTCACTAATATGTATGCTATTAATCAATCAATCAATCAATTTATTTATTATTTATCCCGGTAATGAATTCCCGTGGGAATTGGGAATTAAAAACTAAAACAAGCGAGCAGAGCAACGGTTATACGCTTGTGTATGTATAAAAGGATAAGAGATGTACAAAAAATCTGTAAGCGTGCTACGAAACTAGCTACGGCGTAGCACCGTAGCTCATTACGTAGACACTCTACGGAATTACGACGGCCATCTTTCTTTTAAAAATAAATATAACTCTAATTGGAGACAATTGAGCGATGTAATAAACAGACATACATCACGCATATATCCCTGAAGGAGTAAGCAGGGGTGACACACTCACACTTTGCCAGATTTTGTAAAAATAAAATATAAAATAAAATAAAATAACGTTTATTATCTTTGAAATTTTCAGAAAATTATTGAGATTCGTCAGAAGTTGGTGTGACTCTACCGAGGGTTCCAAAATGCAACGAGACTGAGAAGAGCCCTCAAGAAACTCAGCTCGGCTTTTTTCAAAATATTTCATCTTAAATCTAATACAGAGTTATTTAGAAAGGAGCAATTCGTTACGTTGTTACAACCAGGCCGCCTTGTCATCTAAGAAATCATTAATACTATAATAAGCTTTATGGCACAATTTACTTTTTATTAGTTTTTTAAATTTATTGACAGATAAATTTGCTATTTCGGTTGGCAATGTATTGTACATTCGAATAAAGTTCCCCGCAAAAGAATTACTCACTTTATGAAGCCTAAATTTAGGAACAGCCAGTTTATCCTTATTTCTTAAGTTTAGATTATGATTATCACTATTTTTCACAAATTTACTTTTGTTCTTGTGGGTATACAATAAAATTTCATAAATATACTGTGAATACACTGTAAGGATGTTAATATGCTTAAACTTATCTCTTAATGACTCCCGAGACCCCATTCCATAGATAGTCCGGATAGCCCTCTTCTGCAACACAAAGATGCATTCAATATCGGCAGCGTTACCCCACAGTAGTATGCCATATGTCATGATACTGTGGAAGTAGCTGAAGTAGACAAGACGCGCCGTTTTAATGTCTGTAAGTTGTCGGATCTTTTTGACAGCATAGGCTGCTGAACTAAGCCTGGCCGAAATTTTCCCGATATGAGGCCCCCATTGCAATTTGGAGTCTAACGTTATGCCCAGAAAGACAGTGTCATCGACCAATTCTATTATATCATCCCTAACCTTAACACTGGTTTTAACAGGTCTTACATTAGGTAAGGTGAATCTTACACATTTAGTTTTATTTTCATTTAATAATAAATTATTAGCACAAAACCAGTGGACTATCCTAGAGAGGGCAATGTTTACATCGTCAAGTTCGCGCTGTCCACGTTTAACTTTAAATATTAAAGAAGTGTCATCAGCAAACAAAACTACCTTGTGGTCGTCTCTTATGAGGTGAGGGAGATCATTAATATATACTAGAAAAAGAAAAGGTCCCAAAATTGAACCCTGCGGTACCCCCATTGCTACAGGAGAACCAGGTGACTGTTTACCATTGATCACTACTTTCTGGACCCTATCACTTAAGTAAGAATTGACGAAATTCAAGGCCGTCCCCCGGATTCCGTAATGATCAAGTTTCTTAATTAAAGTCTGGTGCTGAACGCAATCGAAGGCTTTAGATAAGTCACAGAATACACCATAAGCATCATATGACTCATCCCAGGCCCTGTATATACACTCTAATAATTTAATTCCGGCATCAGTGGTGGACCGACCACGAGTGAAACCGAATTGTTTTGTATGTAATAGTTTATTAACGTTAAAGTGATTTTGCATTTGATTAAGCATAATTTTTTCAAAAATTTTACTAAATGTAGGTAGTACAGAAATGGGACGGAAATTGGACGGATCTGAAGTACTACCCGATTTAAACAGGGGAATTAATTTACTAGATTTCATTAAATCAGGGAACACACCACTATCAACACAATTATTAAATATTATTACTAGTTCAGGAGCAACCATTTCAATAAAAGAATTTACTAAATACACAGAGATGCCCCAGAGGTCAGCTGTTTTCTTGATATTTAAAGATTTAAAAGTTTTTAAGATAGTGTTTATGTTAACTTTACTGAATTTAAATATAACGTTACAACAAGGAACGTTTGCTTTTAACAAAGATTCTGCAATGGGGGTTGAAGAGCCTAGGGTTTTTGTCAAATCTACAGGAATTCGGGAGAAAAAAATTTCAAATTCGTTAGCGACCTCGAAGTCTGATGTAGTTATTTTACCATTTATATTAAGTTTAAAATGATTATCATTTAATTTTTGTTGACCTCTTTCCGCGTTTATAATTTTCCAAGTAGATTTAACTTTGTCTGCACTATTGAGAATTTTATCACTTATATATTTTGATTTAGCTGCTAAACAATCTGCTTTAAACTTTTTTGAATAAGTTTTAACATAATCTAGAAATTCAACTGATCTATTAAGCTGTCTTTCTGAGTATAGTTCATAAAGTTTTTGTCTACTTTTGTGTATACCCTCAGTGGCCCATTCACTGAAAGTAGGACTATCACTAATCATGACCTCCTTAGACTTGAATATGGAGTTGAACTCGTGGTAAAAAGAATCAAAAAATAATTTATACATTACATTTGGATCTAAGCCAGTGTCTAAGAATGGAATTTTATTGCAAAGTCCAACCCTCATACGTTCTAAGCGGTCACCAGTTATTGGTCTACATAATATTTTACGTTTTATAACTTTTTCTTTAGTGATTTTAAAAGATGCTATTTGCCCACAATGGTCTGAATCTAGCTTTTTTATAATACTTTTACTTTCTGGCAATATGTGGCAAACCTATTTTTATAGACAGACAGACACATTATCACGCCTAAATCCCCGAAAGGGTATCCCACTTTTGTAATGGGTTATGTCCAAAATGGCCGAATTAATATATATTTTATATATTTTAAAGTTTTCAAAAGTTTATTCATAACGTAAAGAAAAAAAAAAGTCCGACAACACTTTAGAGGTCTTTGACCATGCTGAGTTGATTGCAGCTGGTCTTAGTCTCTAACTATTACCGTTCTCGATTTGACCTTGACCTTGAGATTAGAGGTCAAAGGTCAAGTTCATTTTAGAGGTCTTTGACCATGATGAGTCGATTGGCGTTTACACTGAGTCTCTAGCTCTTACCGTTCTCGAGTTGAAAGTAGTTCACGGACAGACGGACATTACTGTTGTATAAGAGATTTTCGTTTTGAAAACTCTAAAAAGTAGCAGCTATATTGTCATATTGAAAAAAAAAAACCCGTTGCCTTGTGATGAAATTTTGATGAAAGACAACCAAATCTTACGTGCCAGCCGCTGTGGCACAGACAATTAAATTTTTGGGCGTCTCGGACTTTTTTTATAGACATTCCATAATCACTCTGTAATTCAAACCACAATTCCAACAGACAGGACAGTTGTTACATACGTTAGAATAGAATCTCTCCAAGAGATAGTTACAGGCGATAAGTGGACGTGTGATTATACTCGTATGTAACAGTTTTTAGGATTCGATACTGAGACTTCGCTGTCCGTCCATCTGTCTTGGACTTTATCTCATGAACCGTGATAGTTAGAAAATCAAAATTTTCACAGATGGTGTATTTCTGTTGCCGCAATAACAACAAATACTAAAAAATAGAATAAAATAAATATTTAAGGGATTAAAAGGGAATTTTTTGCCGTTTTTCCGACTCGCTCTTGGCTGGTGTTTTACGTTCCTCACACTGGGGATGGTCCCACGTAATAGGTGGTTCAACGTATTACCGTTTCCTGATATATTTTTTTTCTAGTCCGAGACGCCCAGGACTTTAATTGGCTGTGCCACAGCGGCTGGCACGTAAGATTTTGTTTCCTTTCATCAACATTACATCGTAAGGTTTTCAATTTTTTTTTCAAAATTACAATATAGCTGCTACTTTTTATTAAATTAATTTGGCCATTTTGGACATAACCCATAATAAATGTGCCCGGTGACGGCAATAGGCTTGTCTCCTATTACGTAGGACTAAAAATACTTGCAAATTGTGGCTGTGTAATGCACCTCTGCCTACCCCTTCGGGATATAGGCGTGATGTGTGTGTGTGTGTGTGTTTTCTTTTGATCTTCCAAAGGCATCTAAGCTCTTTATAATCATAGCAAAAAAAAACGACTTCAAATACCAGAATGGGACCAAATTGAATGAAATGGAACCAAATGGAAAGCACAAGGATTCAATTTAAAAAATTAAAATCACTTTACTCCGAAAAAAACTGAGAACCACCTCTTTTGAACCGACTTCCAAAAAAGGAGGTTCTCAATTCGACAGTGTTTTTTATATTTGTTACCTCATATCTTCAGAATGGCTGAACCGATTTTGAAAAGTTTATTTACAATTGGAAGCTACTACTTATCAAGTGGTCCAATTTCAATTTGGTCCCATTCCGACAACTATTTGGTCCCATATCTGTAGTTTGAAATCGCTGTGTCAATTTCTGACGTGTATTTTTATTAAGTCGGTTATAAATACTCTGATACACATTACTCTCTGTATATATGCCAATACCTATCCACTGTTTACTTCACTTCGATCTACTTATGTCCATTCAAAGGTTGCCTGTAAGAGATCACTCTTGGTGATAAGGCCGTCATTTGTACATACTATTTAAATATTAAGTTTCTGTTTCATTTGTATTTTTGTACTGGTTTACAATAAAGTATTATCTAATCTAATCTAATCTAATAGTACAGAAGGCGGCCTTATCGCTAAAAGCGATCTCTTCCAGACAACCTTTGGATGGATAGCGAGTTAAAGAAATTAAAAGGGTACAATACATGAAAGAGAAAAGAAAAATAAAGCTTAGTAAATAATAAAATAAAGATAATACAGAGTAGGCGTGACGTCGGCCTGTGACGTCACGCAATATGGTGCGAGCAAGACGAACGATTACTTATAAGCGAGCGTCGCGATGAATCTCCCCTTTGTGCAGCCTACGACTTCTACAGGTGACGTTCTCTGTCCTCTTACTGAGCATACGTCCCGTGATTCTGAGACCTGTAGCCTATATCGGTATAGAACTAATATTGTATCGCTTCTGATTAACTGCTTATCGTCTGTATGTAACGAGTTATCTCGGAAATTATACGTATAAAAACTTTCCAGTGTTTCTATTCCAACTCAAGCAGTGAAAACCCTTCTGGTATACCAGGTAGGAGGGAATCTCCGTTACATAGGATAACAATATAAATGAACTAATCAACTTACCCAGTTAGTAATGATATCATAGGAAAAGAAAGAAGTCTCATTCATGTAATCAGCAGGTGTACCACTTGCAAACGAGAGTTTAAGTCTAAAAAACATAACTCTCTTTACACAGTTATGTAAATAGTGACCATTTAACCTAAATATTGAATAGAAATGGTTTCAATATATACGTTGTAAGTTAACATGACCTCTCTGTAGTGGAGAGAATGTGTGATGAGATACGATAACCGATATGTTTTGATACTTGACATGACATGACATGACATAGCATCACGCCTTTTTCCCCGAAGGGGTAGGCAGAAGTGTGCAAACACACCCACATCTCGCCAGCTATGTTAGGTCCCATGTAATAGGGGGTGAGCCTATTGCCATTTACCGGGCACAAGTTCCAGACTCTGGGATAATTATCTGGGTAAAATTCTAAAGAGAATTATACATTATCCACCAGACCCGGGAATCGAACCCGATACCTCGAGCGTGGCAGTCCGTACATAGTACCATTGTGCCACCGAGGTAGTCGATACTTGATTCATTTTTTTTTATATTTTTGACATTCTCACACAATGTCATCTAGCCCAAACTAAGCTATAAGCTTGTGCTATGGGATCTAGACAACTGATAAACATACTTATATATTTCTAAATACATACATAACATACATAGAAAACACCCGAACTCCGAAACAAACATTTGTGGATCACACAAATATCTGATTCGACCCGGGAATCGAACCCGAGACTCCGGAGTAGAAAGCCGTTGCACTATCGACCACGATACAACAAATCTCATTCAATTCCAAATTTAAATGTCGCTTAATCGATGCTTCTCAGGACCAGAAGGCTGGCTATTTCCTGGCCCAAAGAATAAGTATCGCCATCCAACGTGGCAACAATGCCAGCATTCTGGGAACCTTCCCAGTAGGTAATGACGAGGAGGATTTTTTAAACGATATTTTGTAATGTAAATATTTTTAGTAAGTAGGTATATAATTATGTATATTGTAATTCTTCAAAAATTTACAGAAAAACCGACTTCAAACTACCGGAATGGGACCAAATACTTGTTGACTTGGGACCAAATTAAAATGGCTAAATGACTACTCGGGATGCGGTAGCTTTCAATTAATTTTATGAAAATCGGTTTACCCAGTCGAAAGAATATATGCTTGTGCTAACAAACATGAAAAAAAACATAATCGAATTGAGAATTTCCTCCTTCATTGGAAGTCGGTTAAAATGTACGAGTACAAATTGTCAGTACTCTTTTTTTTTTTAATCCGCGATATCGCCGCCGCTCCCATGTCCATTGCTGCGGGCGTCTCCTATGACCCCCAGAAGGTATTTCCAGTAGCGCCAGGCGGACTTTGGCCAGCTGTGTGGCCTCTTCGGGGGAAATTGTCAGTACTAGATCAAATTCACCCAATCGAAAGTTCTAAGGTAAGTAAAAAAATACAGTCGAATTGCGATTTTTTTTTATTTGAACATAAGTTCAAATAAAAAAAAAAATTTAAAGACAGTTTTATGCATAAGCATAAAACTGTACAAAGGCGGACTTAATGCCATAGGCATTATCTCTTAGGCATCTCATGTATTTCGTTTGTCCGCATACTCCTCCTAAACGCCTGAACCGATCTCCTTCAAACTTACCACAGTGATAACGTGTGGCGTGAGGGTGGCTTAGAGCAAAAAAAAAATTGAAAATTGGACATACCATCGAGGAATAATCACCGAAAAATTGATTTTCATACGTTTTGCAGTTAAAAAGAAGTTTGAACATAAAAAATAAATCATTGTCGTTCGAAAATTTAACACTTCGCTCAGTTTTTAGCAACAGCAGCATGCATTGCATACATAGTCTAGCAGTCAACCTTTGGGTGATGCAGAGAGAACTAGTAGTAGATGCTCAGAGTTTGCCATGGCACTTAACGAAAATCATGCTATCGGAAGAACCTTCATCGAGAACCACTCTACTGGTAAAAACCGCATCAAATTCCGTTGCGTAGTTTTAAAGATCTAAGCATACCTACATACAACGGAAGCGACTTTATTTTTTAATATGTTATGATGATGATTAAAGTATGCTAACTTTTTCTACACTACTATTATAAAGAGGAAAGATTTGTATTTTTGTGTGTATGTTTGTAATGAATAAACTCAAAATCTACTGTGCCGATTTCAAAAATTCTTTCACGATTGGAAAGTTACATTCACCCTGAGTAACATAGGCTACTTTTTATCCCGGTAATGTGTTCCCACGGGAACCGGGAACGAGTAAACTAAATCACGCGGGCGGAGCTGCGGCGATCAGCTAGTCTCATATAAGTTTACAATCTGAATCACAAAAACTATATTCTTTGGCTGGACTAACTTAGGTACTTATTGAAAGTATCAAAATGTACAGACCGTACTATTAATCAATAGTATTCACCCGAAGTGTGCCGAACCAATCCGAATATTTACGAAGGTAGAAACGAGTGTTAGGTGAATATCCTCGGGGCTTGCCCAACCGCGTGGAACAGTTTTTTAGTTCACACACACACACACACATACACACATATCAAGCCTATATCCTCGAAGGGGTAGGCAGTGATACATCACACCCCAATGACAAAAAAGATGTCTTTTTTTATAAAGTAACTACTTACTGTATATTACTTTTTCATTTAGTAAAAGTCGTTAATTTACTAAAACATAAATTTTGCCAAGCCAAGGCAACGTCTAGCAATTAAGTGCCACATATTAATACATACACAAACAAATTATTAATCAACGTTATAATAATAATAATAAAGAAACAAGTTAAAAATATGGATAAGAATATATTTTAGAGTTTTCGAAAGTTTTTTCAAAAAATCTAAAAAGAAAATAAAAAAAAAAAGTGTGTGTGTCAGCTCCGACGCACGACTGGAGTTTACTCCTTAAGTACGAGTATCTAACCATAACAAATTAGAAAGTTGCGCACTAGAGGTGCGCACCAAAAACGTGACACGATTTTCGTTACTTGTTAGTAGGTTTTACCCCTCGGATTTTTCTCATACCGGGCGCCTTATATATGAAAATCGATTCTTAAGGAGTAAACTCCAAAAAAAAAAATGTGTGTGTGTCAGCTCCGACGCACGACTGGAGTTTACTCCTTTATTACGAGTATCTAACCATACGCAAAAAGAGTTTATTCAACTGAAAAAAGATTAATATCATATGAAAGGGTAAATTCACAATTTAATGAAATAATAATAATACACTAATAATAAAATAAATAATAACCTGGCAACTCTGAACATCTCATACATCATTTTCATTCTTAAAATATTTTAATATTTTTATTTACATATTATTGCCTAAATTTATACAATTACTTCAGATACAAAATTAATATAAGCAAAAAGTCAATAAATAAAGGATTTTATACTATTTTATAACAATAAACAAAGTCTACAAAATTAACATAGAAGATTTGACACATGTCATATGAATACCTACGAAAATATCAACAATATTATGGCTAAATTCAAAATGAAGTGATTGAGATGCAAACAAGAGCCAGAAGCAGAAATGCGCAACTAACACCCCCGGACTCGTCACTAAACTCCGCCTCGCAGGCACCGGATCGCACATCGCCGACACAGGTGCTCGCTGAGGCGTCGAGCTCTTCAAGTGACGAGTATTTCTCTCCGCCGACGTCGCCAACACCTGTACGCCGGCGAGGGAGAGGCCGGCCGCCGAGCAGTTTGGGGCCCCGAAGCCTACCAGCTTCGAGTAGGGTCCCCACTACCGGTGGTATTGTGCACCGCATGCGATGGACTTCATCCATCAATGAAAACGTCATGCGGGCATATTATGAGGCCACAGATGGGGAAACCAACCTGACTGCGTACCGTTCAAGGATGCTTCCTTTGTTTCAGGCTCTTGAACCAACAATGACCGTTGCCGTCCAACGGCTATCGGATCAAGTGCGGGCTATCCAACGATGTAAGTTGTTGGATCAATCTGTGCTTGATCGACTACGCCTGGAAGTATTATCTACTCGTACAGCTCCAGTGTCAACGAGAGCACCGTCACCTGTGACACAGACGGTTGCTACAAGTGTGACGTTAGCGACGCCCGCACCCGACGCGGGAAATGATACGAGTGATACATCTATCCAGGTAAGCGAGCAATTGAGGAGTACTTTGGAAGATGTGATCTCGCAGTATAGGTTTATACCTAATTCTAGACCGCGGCTACCACGCTTGCCAATGCATAAACGAAATCTGGCGTTGATGGGAGCCCTGAATGCATTGCTAGAGCCGTACTTACGGACTAGCAGTGATTTGCTTGATACTCACTCGATTCTTTACTGTGGAGCCATTGCCGCTTGTCGTGTTGCACGCGTTAAATTCCCTGAAGTTAACCGTGCACCACGACCGGATGGTGTTCCCGTATGGCAGGCAAGAATCGAGCGACGTATCGGCACATTTAGGACTCTCATTGCAAAGCTTATCTCTTTCAGCCGGGGAAATAGTCGTCCCCGGGTCATGCGTTTCGTGACTCAGGCATTTGCTGAGACCGGTATTCGTCCCCAGCAATACTTAGCCAATGTCACGGAACGTATTGACTTTCTGAAACAGAAAGTGTATGCATGGGCAATCCGTATCCGTCGTTATAGAGAGCGTGTAAATAGATACTGGCAGAATCGCATCTTCCAAAGTGACCAAAGGCCAAAGACCCTCCCACTCTCGGTACACCTTGTACCGAGAGTGGGAGGGAACTGGACAACGTTTGAACGACGGACAACTGCCAGATGCTCACGCCATGAATCAATTTTGGCGTGACTTATGGTCGGTGCCCGTCGAACATTCGGAGGGCGACTGGATCCGTGTCGTCGAGCGTGAATGCAGTATCATCGAACCCATGGAATCTATTACCATAGACTCCGAAGACGTTAGTTGTGCAATGCGTACGGCCCCGAACTGGAAAAGTCCTGGGCCGGATGGATTGCACAACTTTTGGATAAAGTGGGTTCAGAGCTCGCATGAACGCTTGGCAACACAGTATCAAGAAGCCCTTGAGTCTGGTTCCTTACCCGTTTTCATGACCACTGGCATCACCTTCCTGCTCCACAAATCAGGTAGTACCACGGAACCTAAAAACTATAGACCCATCACTTGCTTACCTACCATCTAAAAGCTCCTTACATCTATTCTGAGAAGTAAAATAAACTCGCACATAGTATCTAATAATATCTTAGATAACGCTCAGAATGGATGTAGGGCTGGGTCTCGTGGTACTAAGGAGCTACTCCTCACTGATATGGCCATTAGCCAACAAGTCAAGCGGAGTAGGGGCGCCCTCTCTACTGCCTGGATTGACTACAAGAAGGCCTATGATTCGGTGCCTCATTCATGGCTGAGGAGGATTTTAGAGTTGTATAAAATTAATCCGACTCTTAAATCCTTCTTAGTCTCGTGTATGGGGCAGTGGACCACAGTCCTTCGTCAACCAGGTAGTGGTGGGCACGCCTCTGACCCGCAAGGCTTGATAAGGATCGAGCGTGGTATATTCCAGGGCGACAGTTTGAGTCCATTGTGGTTTTGTTTAGCACTGAATCCACTTAGCACATTGCTGAAGGATTCAGGGCTAGGCTATCGGTTTCGTAGAGGGGGTGAGGTTATATCTCACCTGATGTACATGGATGACCTCAAACTGTTCACATTGAAGCACCAAGATTTAGTGACATTATTAAAAACTACGGAAGTTTTTAGTAATGCCATTAAGATGGAGTTCGGTGTTGATAAGTGTGCGGTTATGCATGTACAACGGGGGAAGGTTGTAAATTCACCGAATTTACAACTTTCTGAGATAATAACTCTCAGATCTCTCTCCGAGACCGAAACATACAAATACCTAGGTATGTCAGAGTCATTGGGTATAGCGGTAGAGGATATTAAGAAATCGGTGAAAGAACGTTTTTTTGGCCGCCTGACAAAAGTTCTTAACAGTTCTTTGTCCGGTGGTAACAAAATGCGGGCTTTCAACGGTTGGGTGATACCTTTATTGTTATACTCCTTTGGCATACTTAGGTGGACTCAAACGGAACTAGACGCCCTGGATAGGCGAGTCCGTCAACAACTGACATTGCATCGAATGTTACACCCACGATCTTCTGTCATGAGACTGTACATTCCGCGGAAGTGGGGGGGTCGAGGCTTTTTGAATGCCAAGAACCTCCACAACCGTGAAGTGTGCAGTCTGAGAGATTACTTTCTACAGAACGGGTGTGATATTCATTGCGATGTCGTGATGGTTGACAAGGGCCTAACACCTCTTTCCTTGGCTAACGAGAACTGGCGTAAACCAAAGGTGCTAGGTACTGAAGACCGTAAGGACGTATGGAAGAGTAAGGAGCTACACGGGCGGTTCTACCGGGTCTTAACAGGATCCGACGTAGACCTGCTCGCTTCGGTGAACTGGCTACGTTTTGGGGACCTCTTTGGGGAAACTGAAGGTTTTGCCTGTGCAATTGCAGATGAGGTTATCAAGACGAACAACTATCGGAAATACATCATGAAGGACGGTACGGTCGACATTTGTCGAGCATGCCACCGTCCTGGTGAATCACTTCGCCATATTATTTCCGGTTGTTCGTATCTTGCTAACACCGAGTACTTGCATAGGCACAATCAAGTAGCCAGGATCATCCACCAGCAACTTGCTCTTCAATATGGCCTTATTGAGTTTGAAGTACCGTACTATAAGTACACACCAGTGCCAGTTCTTGAGAATGGTCGTGCATTGCTCTACTGGGACCGATCAATCATCACGGACAGGACTATTGTTGCCAATAGGCCCGATATCGTGTTGGTTGATCGGACCCAGCGTCGGGCAGTGCTCGTCGAAATCGGTGAAAGAACGTTTTTTTGGCCGCCTGACAAAAGTTCTTAACAGTTCTTTGTCCGGTGGTAACAAAATGCGGGCTTTCAACGGTTGGGTGATACCTTTATTGTTATACTCCTTTGGCATACTTAGGTGGACTCAAACGGAACTAGACGCCCTGGATAGGCGAGTCCGTCAACAACTGACATTGCATCGAATGTTACACCCACGATCTTCTGTCATGAGACTGTACATTCCGCGGAAGTGGGGGGGTCGAGGCTTTTTGAATGCCAAGAACCTCCACAACCGTGAAGTGTGCAGTCTGAGAGATTACTTTCTACAGAACGGGTGTGATATTCATTGCGATGTCGTGATGGTTGACAAGGGCCTAACACCTCTTTCCTTGGCTAACGAGAACTGGCGTAAACCAAAGGTGCTAGGTACTGAAGACCGTAAGGACGTATGGAAGAGTAAGGAGCTACACGGGCGGTTCTACCGGGTCTTAACAGGATCCGACGTAGACCTGCTCGCTTCGGTGAACTGGCTACGTTTTGGGGACCTCTTTGGGGAAACTGAAGGTTTTGCCTGTGCAATTGCAGATGAGGTTATCAAGACGAACAACTATCGGAAATACATCATGAAGGACGGTACGGTCGACATTTGTCGAGCATGCCACCGTCCTGGTGAATCACTTCGCCATATTATTTCCGGTTGTTCGTATCTTGCTAACACCGAGTACTTGCATAGGCACAATCAAGTAGCCAGGATCATCCACCAGCAACTTGCTCTTCAATATGGCCTTATTGAGTTTGAAGTACCGTACTATAAGTACTCACCAGTGCCAGTTCTTGAGAATGGTCGTGCATTGCTCTACTGGGACCGATCAATCATCACGGACAGGACTATTGTTGCCAATAGGCCCGATATCGTGTTGGTTGATCGGACCCAGCGTCGGGCAGTGCTCGTCGATATCGCCGTCCCGCATGACGAGAATCTCGTGAAGGCAGAGAAGGACAAACTTAGTAAGTACCTCGATCTGTCCTTCAAGATAACCGCCATGTGGGACGTAGACTCGACGATCATTGTCCCGGTGGTCGTTTCGGCAAACGGATTAATAGCGAAGAGTCTCGATCAACATCTCAAGAGACTCTCGTTAGATTGTTGGATCAAGAGTCAGATTCAGAAGGTTGTTATCCTCGACACGTGCCGTATTGTTAGGAGGTTTCTTAGTCTGTAGCCTCCACCGCCGGTAGTTTGGGTCCTACTCCGCTACTGGTGGGACACTATTTTTTATATTTTTAAATGTATTTGTGTTTTTTTATAAATCTATTTAAAAATGTATAAAATAAGAATGTTATTGAATAAACGAAATAAAAACTCTGGACATCTGTACATACGTCATTTTCATCAATAAAATATTTTAATATTTTTATCTCAAATATCTTCCTCAATTTTTAAAATTCTTACTGATTTCTAAATTATATCACCAAAAAGTCCATAAATATTATATTTCACAATTTATTACAAGAATACCAAAGTGCAAATATGAAGCGAAGTTTTGACAAATGTCAACTATCAAAATATCAGAATGTTACGAGAAAATAAATATTATGAATGATTATGGATAGCGATGATAACAAGAGCCAGGAGTAAAAATGCACAGATAACACCCCCGGACTCATCACTTAGCTCCGCCTCGCAAGCGCTGGACCGCACTCCTGCGACACAAGTGCTTGCTGAGGCGTCGAGTTCATCGTCAAGTGATGAGTATTTTTCCCCGCCGACGTCGCCAACACCTGTACGCCGGCGAGGGAGTGGCCGGCCGCCGAGCAGTTTGGGACCCCGAAGCCTACCAGCTTCGAGTAGGGTCCCCACTACCGGTGGTATTGTGCACCGCATGCGATGGACTTCATCCATCAATGAAAACGTCATGCGGGCATATTATGAGGCTACAGAAGGGGAAACCAACCTGACTGCGTACCGTTCAAGGATGCTCCCTTTGTTTCAGGCTCTTGAACCAACAATGACCGTTGCCGTCCAGCGACTATCGGATCAAGTGCGGGCTATCCAACGATGCAAGTTGTTGGATCAACCTGTGCTTGATCGACTACGCCTGGAAGTGTTATCTACTCGACCAGCTCCAGCGTCAACGAGAGCACCGTCACCTGCTACACACACGGTTGCAACTAATGACACTTTAGTTGATACCGTGCTCGACGTGGGAGATGATACGAGTGATATATCTGTCCAGGTAAGCGAGCAATTAAGGAGTACTTTAGAAGATGTGATCTCTCAATATAGGTTTGCACCTAATTCTAGACCACGGCTACCACGCTTACCCATGCATAGACGAAATCTGGCGTTGATGGGAGCCCTGAATGTGTTGCTAGCTCCGTACTTACGGACTAGCAATGATTTGCTCGATACCCACTCGATTCTTTACTGTGGAGCTATTACCGCTTGTCGTGTTGCACGCGTTAAATTCCCTGAATTTAACCGTGCACCACGATCGGGTGGTGTGCCCGTATGGCAGGCAAGAATCGAGCGACGTATCGGCACATTTAGAACTCTCATTGCGAAGCTTATCTGTTTTAGCCGGGGAAATAGTCGTCCCCGGGTCATGCGTTTCGTGAGTCAGGCATTCGCTGGGACCGGTATTCGTCCCCAGCAATACTTAACCAATGTCACGGAACGTATTGACTTTCTGAAACAGAAAGTGTATGCATGGGCAAGCCGTATCCGTCGTTATAGAGAGCGTGTAAATAGATACTGGCAGAATCGCATCTTCCAAAGTGACCAAAGGAAGGTGTACCGAGAGTGGGAGGGAACTGGACAACGTTTGAGCGACGGACAACTGCCAGATGCTCATACCATGAATCAATTTTGGCGTGACATATGGTCGGTGCCCGTCGAACATTCGGAGGGCGACTGGATCCGTGTCGTCGAGCGTGAATGCAGTATCATCGAACCCATGGAGTCTATTACCATAGACTCCGAAGATGTTAGTTGTGCAATTCGTAAGGCCCCGAACTGGAAAAGTCCTGGGCCGGATGGATTGCACAACTTTTGGATAAAGTGGGTTCAGAGCTCGCATGAACGCTTGGCAACACAGTATCAAGAAGCCCTCGAGTCTGGTTCCTTACCCGCTTTTATGACCACTGGCATCACCTTCCTGCTCCATAAATCAGGTAGTACCACGGAACCTAAAAACTATAGACCTATCACTTGCTTACCCACCATCTACAAGCTCCTTACATCCATTCTGAGAAGTAGATTAAATTCACACATGATGTCTAACAATATTTTAGATAACGCTCAGAATGGATGTAGGGCTGGGTCACGTGGTACTAAGGAGCTACTCCTTATTGACATGGCCATTAGCCAACAGGTCAAGCGGAGTAGGGGCGCCCTCTCTACTGCCTGGATTGACTACAAGAAGGCCTATGATTCGGTGCCTCATTCATGGCTGAGGAGGATTTTAGAGTTGTATAAAATTAATCCGACTCTTAAATCCTTCTTAGTCTCGTGTATGGGGCAGTGGACCACAGTCCTTCGTCAACCAGGTAGTGGTGGGTACGCCTCTGATTCGCATGACTTGATAAGGATTGACCGTGGTATATTCCAGGGCGACAGTTTGAGTCCATTGTGGTTTTGTTTAGCACTGAATCCACTTAGCACATTGCTGAAGGATTCAGGGCTAGGCTATCGGTTTCGTAGAGGGGGTGAGGTTATTTCTCACCTGATGTATATGGATGACCTCAAACTATTCACACCGAAGCACCAAGATTTAGTGACATTATTAAAAACTACGGAAGTTTTTAGTAATGCCATTAAGATGGAGTTCGGTGTTGATAAGTGTGCGGTTATGCATGTACAGCGGGGGAAGGTTGTAAATTCACCGAATCTACAACTTTCTGAGATAATAACTCTCAGATCTCTCACCGAGACCGAAACATACAAATACCTAGGTATGTCAGAGTCATTGGGTATAGCGGTAGAGGATATTAAGAAATCGGTGAAAGAACGTTTTTTTTGGCCGCCTGACAAAAGTTCTTAACAGTTCTTTGTCCGGTGGTAACAAAATGCGGGCTTTCAACGGTTGGGTGATACCTTTATTGTTGTACTCCTTTGGCATACTTAGGTGGACTCAAACGGAACTAGACGCCCTGGATAGGCGAGTCCGTCAACAACTGACATTGCATCGAATGTTACACCCACGATCGTCTGTCATGAGACTGTACATTCCACGGAAGTGGGGGGGTCGAGGCTTTTTGAATGCCAAGAACCTCCACAACCGTGAAGTGTGCAGTCTCAGGGATTACTTCCTACAGAATGGATGTGACATTCATTGCGATGTTGTGAAAGTTGACAAGGGCCTTACACCTCTTTCCTTGGCTAACGAGAACTGGCGTAAACCAAAGGTGTTAAGTACTGAAGACCGTAAGGACGTATGGAAGAGCAAGGAGCTACACGGGCGGTTCTACCGAGTCTTAACAGGACTCGATGTAGACCTGCTCGCATCGGTGACCTGGCTGCGTTTTGGGGACCTCTTTGGGGAAACTGAAGGTTTTGCCTGTGCAATTGCAGATGAGGTTATCAAGACGAACAACTATCGGAAATACATCATGAAGGACGGTACGGTCGACATTTGTCGAGCATGCCACCGTCCTGGTGAATCACTTCGCCATATTATTTCCGGTTGTTCGTATCTTGCTAACACCGAGTACTTGCATAGGCACAATCAAGTAGCCAGGATCATCCACCAGCAACTTGCTCTTCAATATGACCTTATTGAGTCTGAAGTACCGTACTATAAGTACACACCAGTGCCAGTTCTTGAGAATGGTCGTGCATTGCTCTACTGGGACCGATCAATCATCACGGACAGGGCTATTGTTGCCAATAGGCCCGATATCGTGTTGGTTGATCGGATCCAGCGTCGGGCAGTGCTCGTCGATATCGCCGTCCCGCATGACGAGAATCTCGTGAAGGCAGAGAAGGACAAACTTAGTAAGTACCTCGATCTGTCCTTCCAGATAACCGCCATATGGGACGTAGACTCGACGATCATTGTCCCGGTGGTCGTTTCGGCAAACGGATTAATAGCGAAGAGTCTCGATCAACATCTCAAGAGACTCTCGTTAGATTGTTGGATCAAGAGTCAGATTCAGAAGGTTGTTATCCTCGACACGTGTCGTATTGTTAGGAGGTTCCTTAGTCTGTAGCCTCCACCACCGGTAGTTTGGGTCCTACTCCGCTACTGGTGGGTCACTATTTTTTATATTTTTAAATGTATTTGTGTTTTTTATAAATGTATTTAAAAATGTATAAAATAAGAATATAAATGAATAAACGATATAATAATAATAAATAATAATAATAATAATAACTTCGAGATAACCGCCATGTGGGACGTAGACTCGACGATCATTGTCCCGGTGGTCGTTTCGGCAAACGGATTAATGGCGAAGAGTCTCGATCAACATCTCAAGAGACTCTCGTTAGATTGTTGGATCAAGAGTCAGATTCAGAAGGCTGTTATCCTCGACACGTGCCGTATTGTTAGGAGGTTTCTCAGTCTCTAGCCTCCACCGCCGGTAGTTTGGGTCCTACTCCGCTATCAGAGGTCGAGAGGATCGCTATCTGAGATCAGAGGTCAAAGGTCAAGTTCACTTTAGAGGTCTTTGACCATGCTGAGTCGATTGGCGTTTATACTGAGTCTCTAGCTCTTACCGTTCTCGAGTTGAAAGTAGTTCACGGACAGACGGACATTACTGTTGTATAAGAGATTTTCGTTTCGAAAACTAAAAATTAAAATACAAAAGGTCAGTTCGCGCCATTCGCGCGCTTCAAATCAAAAGTCACGTAAAAAAATTGTATTGTTTTTTTTATAAAGGCACTGGTCCGACAATTTGTCATCCTATACTCAAACATTATGTTCGCCAATGGCATACTCCAACCCCTTAATGCAGTGTAATGATATTAAACAGATTAAAACTCAATCTTTGTGTGACTCGCTGTAAGCGAATGTATTTAAATGAAGGTACAGTCGACGAGAAAACTGTTAGTTACATCACAGCCATACTTGAAGAGTCTGCGTGTAATTCCAAATTGACAGTTGCAGTATGAAAGTAGATACGGTACCCATATAAAAAAAACAATTTTTTTTTTCTGTCTGTCTGTTTGTTTGTAATCTGTGAAACGGCTAGATTGATTTTAATGGGACTTTCACTGGTTAGTATAGTATATAATAGTTGATGTAATCAGGTATAATATAAGCTACTTTAACCATAACATTTTAACCATAAAATTATTTCAAACGGGCAAAGCCGCGGATGCCCGCTATTATAGTATAGTATAGGGTTCACTATCCATTTGCATAAAAAAAATAACCTAAAAATATTTTGGCATATGCTAATTTAGACTAATGATATTTATGCATAATTTTTTTATCCATAACAAATTTAGCATATTTGTCTTAATCATAAATAAAATTAGCATAATCATATTTAAGCATAAAATTTATAAGCATAGCTTTATAAAGGCATAAACGTATCAAACTATAATGAATATAGTCATAATCATCTAAGGCAGAATAAGTAACTATGTAAATAATTAAAAGGCGGCTTAGGGGTGGCCCAGGGGCCACCCCCGCCGCACCTAAACCTACTTTGACACTATATGATATAGGAAATACTGGTTAAAGTAACTTTTTTATTTTTCATTCATTTCATTAATTTATACCTATAAAATTTTAGTAATATATACTATTAGGCGAATGTACACTATGCCTAAAAACATTGTGCAAATTATAACTATGCATAAATATATTAGACCTAAATATAATTATTCCACAGTACATAAAAAAAACATAACATAGCATCACGCCTTTTTCCCCGAAGGGGTAGGCAGAGGTGTGCAAACACACCCACATCTCGCCAGCTATGTTAGGTCCCATGTAATAGGGGGCGAGCCTATTGCACAGTATATTTATAATTTGCACAATGTTTTTAGGCATAGTGTACAGTCGCCTAATAGTATATATTACTAAAAATGAATAGGTATAAATTAATGAAATGAATGAAAAATAAAGAAACTTCTTATAGGATATAGGAAATACTGGTTAAAGTAACTACTTTAACCAGTATTTCCTATATTATATAGTGTCAAAGTAGGTTTAGGTGCGGCGGGGGTGGCCCTTGGGCCACCCCTAAGCCACCTTTTAATTATTTTACATATTTACTTATTCTGCGTAAGATGATTATGACTGTATTCATTATAGTTTGATAAGTTTATGCCTTTATAAAGCTATGCTTATAAATTTTATGCTTAAATATGATTATGCTAATTTTATTTATGATTAAGACAAATATGCTAAATTTGTTATGGATAAAAAAATTATGCATAAATATCATTAGTCTAAATTACCATATGCCAAAATATTTTATGGTTATTTTTTTTATGCAAATGGATACTGAACCGTATAGTATAGTAAAGTATAGTATAGTATAGTATAGTATAGTATAGTATAGTATAGTATAGTATAGTATAGTATAGTATAGTATAGTATAGTATAGTATAGTATAGTATAGTATAGTATAGTATAGTATAGTATAGTATAGTATAGTATAGTATAGTATAGTATAGTATAGTATAGTATAGTATAGTATAGTATAGTATAGTATAGTATAGTATAGTATAGTATAGTATAGTATAGTATAGTATAGTATAGTATAGTATAGTATAGTATAGTATAGTATAGTATAGTATAGTATAGTATAGTATAGTATAGTATAGTATAGTATAGTATAGTATAGTATAGTATAGTATAGTATAGTATAGTATAGTATAGTATATTATAGTATAGTATAGTATAGTATAGTATAGTATAGTATAGTATAGTATAGTATAGTATAGTATAGTATAGTATAGTATAGTATAGTAAATAATACTAAACTATTACAGATGTCCTATCTCATACAAAGATATTCAGATATTCTTATGCAGAACTCGTGGGACCAGCTAATTTAGCGGGTTGCTATGGTAACGGGACTGATCGCAAATTGATTTGACATTGACATTTAGCGCTCATGCGGGCCAGATCCGCACGCGTTCCACATAATGTTTGGACCTACCAAGTGTTTTATATGTGTATAAATGTAGGAACTTACAAAAAAAATTGTGGAGTCGGGGGTCCCCCGTCAGGAACGAAGTTCTTTACGCAACTGCAACGCAAGCCAACCTGGGTTTAGGTTACTTTTTGTTTTATTAACGACGCCGACGCTAAATATTAAAAAAAAGCGGACCATATTTGGTTTCAACACAGGTTGAGAACAACTGATAAGCGTAACGTGACGATTTCTACTAAATCGTATTACCCCGTATGCTGCGTTAGAGAACTTAGTTCCAAATCGGCCTATGTACTCTATAGCCTCAGAAATAAAGTTGACATAAAAACGGTGTTAGTAGCTTATCATGGTCTCGTTTTATCTACATTAAGGTTCGGAATTATATTTTGGGGTGATTGTAGTGAAAGGGAGAGTATTTTTAGATCCCAGAAACATTGCATAAGGTCTATGTTCAACCTAAAACCTACGGACAGTTGTGTTCCTATTTTTAAGACCCATAGTTTGTTAACCTTCCCTAGTCTATAAATACTTGAGATTGACCCCTTTGTTAAAAGCAATCGAGATCTCTTTAAATCTCTCGAAGAAACCCGTATCAGAACGGTATCTATGAGATCACAGTACCAAGGTTTATTGAGCGCTGGAGGGTTTCAGACCGCACTTCTTAGAAAAAGTGTTTTCGGAATGGCACCTTTGATTTTTAACAAAATACCAACCAGCATCAACCAACAGCCCTTAGAATCTTTTAAATGGAAACTCAAAAAGTTGCTGGTGGAGAAATGTTATTACTCAATAACTGCGTTTCTTAACGATGACCTGTAATAATGTAATCCTGTATTGTTGACATGTTATTGTAATATGTTCTAAATGTGACTTATTCTTGTATCCTGACTGGCCATTATGCAGAATATTTCGTTTTAAAATGTTGACATGTTAGATATAATAAATAATATTAGTAGTAAGTTCATAAATTTAAACACAGAAATGATATTTGTGTGCCGGAATGGCAGAATGTATATGGAATCAAAAATTGTGTTCACCATCTTATTGTAATCACCTACAGTCTTTGCAAATAAATAAATATTATTATTTTTATATTACTGCTTTGTTTGATACTAGATGACGTTCTGTTGTCTAGAACTCGCAAGTTTGAGCAAACTACCAAAACTTATATAAACAAGATCATAAATACTAATTTACAGATTGCATTACTTAGATTAAGTTCAACTTTGTTTCTGTAACGATATAATACATTCACGCCGAGGGGCAAGACAGAAGTGAAATAATGAAAATTTTTTTTTAAATAAACTCTCTTGTTTAGTTCCACAATTCTTTTTATTTTATAAAACCTTACCGGTTTCGCCTTATGGCAACGTTAGTATTTAATAACTCAAAAAAAATGTATTACTATAAATTGCACCAAGTGCCGACAATCGAAAGCATAAAGTAGATATGTGATAGTGAAGTATATATGTGTTTTAACTATGTTTTATCAAAATCGCTTCTTAAAAAATAATAATTCAAAAAAATTAATAATATAAAATAAAATTAGAAGTTAAGTTTGCGAGTGTACCGACCTCCAATATACAAGGGCGCGAAGAGTAGGGTCGGTCCTTTTATTATTAAATGAGTGACAGAGCAGGGACGGAGTTAAAACAAATCATCTCCATAAACAATAAAACTGTACGCAGATTATTTTTTTATTAAATTAGACCGCGTTTTGTAGTCACTTTTAAATTATTTTTTAATTTGCGTGAGATTAAGGATTTCGAATCATCATTCACCGAGCCTTTTTCCAACGCAGTTGGGGTCGGCTTTCCAGTTTAACTGCAATTCGGCTGAACTCCATAGTCCATGGGCGATATCAAGTTCTGTAGTTAACGGTCGGATTTTTGGTCTAAGGCTCCAACTACCCCTAACGACTGTCATAGATGTTCGTCTGACAACCGGGACCGACGGCTTAACGTGCTCTCCGAGGCACGGAGGGGTCTCAGTGTCTTATGAAATGGTCACCCATCGTAAGACCGGTCTGACTAGATGTTGCTTAACCTTCGCAATGTGTTAACATTGTCGGTTACCACTAGACCACGAACCCCGATTAAGGCTATTGAATACACACCAATAAAAGAATTTCAGTTCGTATCTGTCCTACATGCTCAAATAACCGAGATATCTTCCGGGGTGAAGTCGATAGTGAAAGAGTTTATTAGTGATAAATATTGCTATATGGTCCTTCGAGTTAGTTTACTACATGTAACACCACTACCACTGGTCTCACAACACACTCGATTTTGTTCACGATCACGACACACAATGCTTACTGTATCCATTCGTGATTTTGTTTCGGTTTTGTCCCGGTTATTCTCGCAAAGACGGACCACAGGATGCCAGACGTTCAGCAATTGAAAACAAACCCATCGTCACGATTGAATTTTTGGTACATTTATGGTACTTTTAGGAGACTTTGTTAGATATGTACTGGTTGTTGGGAGGTATATTGGGACGTTTACAGTAACACAGTATGTGGATGAATGAATATTTATTGTTGACATGCATTCGCTTTTATATTAATGGATACAAGTACCTATAGTACTAGAATATTCGCGATGATACAAAACTGGTTTAGGTAGGTGTGGTTTAGACAATAGGAACAAGTTTAAATACCTATACTTATGTTGTACCTACGATTTGTTTACTTGTTGAAGTGCGTGTGCACATCTAGCTATTGGTGGAATATTATGGTAGGTACTCGAAAGTTCTGGGTGCGCCTTCTTGTAGTATCTAGACGTATGACGTCAGAGAGAAGGTATTCGCCACAGATAGATACAGTTCGCGAGGGATAAGCGGAGCTTTGCATTTGTGTGAGTGCAGTGTACGTGAACGTATAGGTGACCTCTTTTACACACTATAGTTTTTGTGATTCATATTGTAAAATTATTAGTATAGAATAGAATTAGTCATTTATTTGCATATAATGTAGGTAGGTACATGTTAAAGAGATATGTAGTAGAATTGAATTCATGTCATCAAATCTTTAACTCAAAATTAAGTCAATTATGTACTAATTCTAATAATAAATATTTTAATAATAATTCCAATTCAATAATTAATCATTCCAATTCATGTCAAACAATAATTCCAATTTAACAATTATTAATTCCTATTCAACAATCAATAATTCCAATTCAATAATTAATAATTCCTCATGTCAACAATAGTTCCAATTCTACAATTAATAATTTCTAATAATTTCAATTCAATAGTTAATCAATAATCAATTCCAATTCAAGTCAATTAATAATTCCATTAAGGTATTCTACAGGTTACATAAAGGTTACAGGAGAGACCACATTCTAAAAACATTCAAGTTAACAATAGCACGTACCTATGTCCGCCTAGAGTCCGCTCCTGTAATGTTTTTAACAATCAGTAAACCAGTTCAAGGTCAAAGCCAATTACTAGCGTTGGTGCCAGCGAGATAAGCATTGGGTATGATGTAAGGGCTTGTTAGGCATCGTAAGTTAGTATAGTATTATTAATACTTGCAACCCAGGAAATAGAGGTTTGGCAGAATATACTTTGAACTCTTGCTGGAAGTATTTTTTTTTTTAAAGAAAAAGAACCAGCCATTTTTGTGACGGGCCATACATAGAATATGGTTACTTTGTCAATTGTCACCCATACAAGTCCGAGACGCCCCGGACTTTTATTGGCTGTGCCATAGCGGCTGGCACGTAAGATTTTGGCAAGTGGCAAACTCCCTGAAAAACTAAAATGACTGACCAATCAGTGAAAATGTGATTTTCCCAAATTTGTACTTTTTGTAAACCTTGGACCAAAAGGCGTCGATTGGTAAGAAAACAAAATTTGTGCGGTTGGGCTATTAATTGTTATAAACAAATTAATTTGATAACTGATAAAAAAATGGTTTTTATATTGGAAAATGATTTCTAAGGGTAAAACGGGCAAAATAGAACACTTTTTACTGTTTTGATTTTTCGAAAAAATGTGTTTAAAGAAGTTACAACCATTCTAGAGCGCAAAAATGGTCACATTCAACATTTTTTATCTCGCCGAGTTTTGATCGAATTCAAAAAATCCTCACCTAAAATAGCCTCTTATAATCTGAGTTTCCCTACAAAGTTTATTACAGGGGCGATCATGAATTTTCAGAAATATTTTGCAAATGGATACATAAATCAAAAAAAATATTTTATAAGCAATGAAGTATGCTAACTTTTTCTCATATAATTTTACAATATGAATCACAAAAACTATAGTGTTGGGCTGGACTCGAACCAACGACTGATCCCTTTCCTGGAGGAAAGTTCTACCATATTACCAAGACATGTTGCTTTGAAAGGATAAGCAACCCACTGTCCTTACTTAGAAGCAGGCTAGAAGCGCTGCATGCCTTCACTCAAGGGATAAAACCCGACCCCAAAGACACACACACAGGTGGCCAAGGTCCGCTATGCGCCATTGGAAATTCTTTCAGACCAGGGGCGCCAGGCAATGAATGTTGGTGAAAAAAATAAATAAAAAAAAAAGCCTAAGACATCTAATTTTGTGATCCTATTGTGTTAATATCGCGACCCACTGAGACCAATCCGTGCCTCGGAGAGCACGTTGTCGCGTCGGTCCCGGTTGTCCTACGAACATCTATGGCAGTCGTTAGGGGTAGTTGGAAACCTAAATCAAAGATCCTCACGGTCTAACTACAGAACTTCGATATCGCTCATGGGTTGTGGAGGTCAGATGGCAGTCGCTCTACGGAAAAATATCGAAGTACAGCCGCGAGCAGTTAGACTGAAAAGCCAACCCCAACTGCGTTGGGAAAAGGCTCGGTGAATGATGATTGTATTAAGAAAGAAATTATAAATAGATCACAAAAACGGATGTCATCGGCGGGACTCGAACCCACGGCCTTTCCCTAACAGGGGGAGTGCTCTGACCAACTGAGCTACGATGACCACTACCGACAACATCGAATTTTTGCTTCATATCATATTCATAATTTCTAGATCGCATTATTAAAGTTAGCGTTGGATCCACCTACCGCAGTTCTACCGAACTAACGGTACCAGTGTATCGTGTTACAACGATATTTAAACACTGAATTTTTAGATGAATCCTTACCACATCCATATATTTTTGTATTTTAAAGCAATGAGTTTGCTTAAACTATTCTTAAAATATTAAGAAAGAAATTATAAATAGATCACAAAAACGGATGTCATCGACGGGACTCGAACCCACGGCCTTTCCCTAACAGGGGGAGTGCTCTGACCAACTGAGCTACGATGACCACTACCGACAACATCGATTTTTTGCTTCATATCATATTCATAATTTCTAGACCGCGCTATTAAAGTTAGCGTTGGATTTAAAGTTTTTGTGATCTATTTATAATTTCTTTCTTAATATTTTAAGAATAGTTTAAGCAAACTCATTGCTTTAAAATACAAAAATATAATGATAATTGTGTTAATATCGCGACTTACATAGTAGTTAGTTCCTCAAATGCCGGTAGATGGCGCTGTGGTGTGTTGGGACGATACTTCACATTAGGAGGTTATGGAGTATATCGAAATAAGAAGACGTTCGTTCAATACGAAGTATGATTTATTTGTCCTTAAAAAATATTACTTATAACTAAAGAAAACACAATGCTTACTTAACCCTTAGCATGCCTGGTAGGGTCCCACAGACCCATCACTAAACATAAATTGCTGCAGTTCATTCAAATTTGAATTTTGCACGCAACCGTCTTCAGTAGCTGACCGCTATGAGTCTCTTGACGTTCGACACTCGCCATTTCAGTCCAGGGTACGGTTCTTTAGAACAAAGATGTGATTAAAGTGCGCGTTTACCTGTTACTTAAGTACAACCTTCATACATGCAAAATAAAAACGCTACGCTTACGCTTTTGTTAAAATCGCTGCTTACGTTTAATTATAAGAATAAATAACAAAACATTTTAATTCTGGGTTATTTTTATTACATACTGTAGCATATTATACTGCTAGCTTATCAATTAATTTAATACACCAGTTTAATATTGGATAGAAACAGGCGTTACTTGGCGAAAATCCATGACAAAACAATGGTAAGTTAAAATTTTTTTAAGAAAAAACTTTTTAGCATTAATTAATAGCATTAATTTTTCGCAGAATCAAAAGGACAACAAAACGTCGACAATTGTTTCGCCTCTAAACGAGGCATTATCAAGACTGTCTCAGAGAGAACAGCAAAATTCGTGGTTGGAACGTGTTTGCTTATAAGTAAACGCGTGCAAATTTCATTATCGCGATGTAGGATTCTTTACAATAACCAATGTGGGTAGAAACCTCAGATCATGCTAACTAAGTTCCAAAAATAGGTATTCACCAATACTTGACCTTATCTGTTTGATTTAATTACTGTCTCTTGATAAGTTGCATAGAAAACCCAAACAACACATACAAACCAACAACAGTTAATGTGTCTGTCTGTTCGCAAACAGATTAAGTAAGGGAGATGTGTGAAAATCTATTTGTTCATTGAGTAAGGTGTCCGCATCTCTTCTAACTATTTCTAGCCTTTCCCAAACACTTAACTTGAACCCTTTCTCACATAACCGTAAAACTTTAAAAGTGTTACTATTGTTCAAGGAATGACCAGTGTCAAGAAGATGCTTCGCGAAGAGGGACCTTTCGGGACAACCATTGCGGGACGCCGCTCTATGTTCCTTATATCTAATATCGAAGGACCTGCCAGTCTGTCCCACATACTTCAAACCACATTCATCACAACTCAACAAATAAACACCTGATCTGCGTGAGACCGACACCGAATCCTTGCCATTACACAGCTCCCTCAAGGCATTCTGAGTTCTAAAAGCAACAAATATATTACTTTCCCTCATGATCTTAGCTATACTCAACGAGACGGGACCCACGAACGGCAAACAGGCCGTGTACTTCCTAGGTGGATCTTGAATCGGATATAATAAATGAAAACTAGCCTTTCTACGTTTTTTATTTAATAATGAGTAAACCATTCCTACGTCATAGCCATTACTTTGTGCTATGTAGCAAATGATGGACAATTCTTCACCAAATGCCTGTGGGCTCAACGGTACCGCCAGTAACCTGCTCAGTAAGCTGTGGAAAGCTGCCATTTTATGTTGCCATGGATGATTGGATGAGTAAGGAATAACTGTGTCTGTAACTGTTGGTTTCCTATAGATACGGAACTCATGAACACCGTTCCTTCTAGTAATTGAAAGGTCCAAGAAATTGAGAGTGGAATCTGACTCCAACTCTAGTGAAAAATCAATTCTAGGGTGTACTGAGTTCAACTTGGAGACAAGGACACTGAGCTGACGTTTTGTTCCTGTCCAACATATAATAATATCATCCACATATCTAAAATAGTACAAGACATGAACGTTCCCAACTATGTGGTTAGTCTCGAATGCATCCATAAATATTTCAGCTATTAAAGGACTGAGTGGCGACCCCATAGCCAGACCATTCCTCTGTAGAAAAAAACTGTTGTTGAACTGAAAGTAATTCTGAGTCATACACAATCTTGTTAGGTTATAAATTTCCTCTATTTTATTAAAATTTACCCTTTTTATTGTTAATTTGTGTCTCAAAATATCTAATACTTCATTATACGGTACGTTAGTGAATAAACTTTTCACGTCCAAAGACACAAGTTGAGCATTGGACGGTAACTTAATATTTTTAATCTTGTTTATGAGGTCAGTACTATTTTTTATAGAAAATTTTGGGTTAAAATCTATTGCTTCTTTAATGATTGTGTTCAAAAACTTCGACAAATTATATGCCGGCGCGCCCCTGTATGCGACAACAGGTCTAATTGGGCACCCTTCCTTGTGTATTTTTGGAAGGCCATAAAACAACGGACAACTGGGATTCATGTTTATCAAAGTTTTATGCAACGAAGAGTTCTCAGGGAATAAATAAGACGTGGATTTCAAAGCAAGCTTTAGTTCTGCCTGGAACTTAGCTGTAGGATTGAAGGTTAAGTGTTGAAAATCATCAGATGAAATGATGTCATTGACTCTTGCCATGTAATCCTCCCTCGGGATCAAAACCACGGTGTTACCCTTATCAGCCTTACTCAGAACCACATCCCCGTCCCTAAGTTTGTTGCGAATCGACCTTTGTACAGTCAATTCGGAGTTAAAAGTACCAGACAAACAAACAGAATCGATTTTTTGTGCAACCAGTGCCTTCAACATTATGTCACCCTTATTTCTAATGATTGCCACCTCCGCATCTACTGCCAAAGGTTCTAAAGATTTTTTATTGTTAAATGATTTAGGTATGGAATATTTTAAGCCCTTATTTAAAAGGGACACCTCACTGTTGCTGAGATGAATATCAGAAAGGTTCTTGATTCTGGGGTAAAATGTATGATTAGAAAACACCTGCTCCCTTCGATCAAAAAACTCGCCTCTACCCACCCTTAGATTAAATAATTTTTTTGATTGTATTAAAATTTTTTTATGTATAAATTTAGAAGCTAAATCTCGTGCCTTTTTATCCAACAAATCAAATTCTACTCTGTGTAAACTGAATGACAACTCAGAGTGTAGAACCTTTAAATGCCACTTCAAATTGTCTCTCACTCTAAATAAACTCCTAATTTCTGAGTTTAGCCACACTGTTTTTGCTTTTAAAATAGAATTCCTAGCCGACACTGAGTTATTGTTTGTTTTTAGGCAGATGTACCTTGGAAACACCCCAAAGCGCTTACACTCTTGATTGAACCAAAGATTTTGACTTGCTGTTCTGTGGAGCTTGATCAATTTTATATATAGTTTAGCCTGGGTAGTGATGCACACTGATCTCAAATATTGGATAGAAACAGGCGTTACTTGGCGAAAATCCATGACAAAACAATGGTAAGTTAAAATTTTTTTAAGAAAAAACTTTTTAGCATTAATTAATAGCATTAATTTTTCGCAGAATCAAAAGGACAACAAAACGTCGACAATTGTTTCGCCTCTAAACGAGGCATTATCAAGACTGTCAGTTTAATACACTACTACATGTTTATAGGGGGCTATAGTCCGGGTCCGTGAGACCCTACAAGGCATACCGTGTAACTTTTGGTTACCAGGCATGCCGAGGGTTAACATAAACATGTACGTTCGCTTATTATGGACCGTTCTAAAGTTAGGTCCTTACAGCGCTATAGCGACGCCGTAAGTCGCGATATTAACATAGTATGATCCCAAAATTAGATGTACACTTTATACGTATCGTATCGTTTACGAGTATTAATAATAAAAGCAGGCTAGAAGGGCTGCATACCTTCACTCACGGGATAAAACCCGACCCCAAAGATGCGGGGTAACACCCGACCACCACGCAACGGCCACACAGGTGGCCAAGGTCCGCTGGGCGCCATTGGAAATTCTTTCGTGTTTACCAGGGGCACTCAGCAATGAATGTTGGTGAAAAAAATAAATAAAAAAGAAAGCCTGAGACATCTAATTTTGTGATCATATTGTGTTAATATTGCGACTTACATAGTAGTTAGTTCCTCAAATGCTGGTAGATGGCGCTATAGCGACGTCGTAAGTCGCGATATTAATATAGTATGATCCCAAAATTAGATGTACACTTTATACGTCAACTTTTGAAATCATAATTCGAATTTTGATATGAGAGTATATCAAAATAATATATTTATATTTAATTTATATTCACAGAATCTTATAATATATATAACAACAATAAATAATATATTCATCCACCATGTAGTGTCGATATAAACATTATTTGATCGTTATTCTGTATCTCATAGTCGAGTTCTCCGTACAATTCCCAATCTGCATCGTTTACGAGTATTAATATACCTGGTCTTATTGAATCTCCCTGAAATAAAGAAAAAAACACATCATGGCTCTTTATTAAATATACTTCTAAATACATGCATAACACCCTACCACAGAACAATCCATCATGCTAATTATGAATATAATAAATATTTAGAGGGGCTCCCATACAACAAACATGGTATTTTTGCCGTTTTGGTATGTGAGTGTATCTCACACTTTGACGGTTTTTGTCCTGGTAACATTAAAATTTAATCAGAGTCAGTAACTGGTAGTTTTTACTGTGAGTATTACTCTGTATATTGTGTTGCCATGAGTTTTATTGTTTGGGTCTTTCTCAATTCTCTACATTTTGCTTTGCCAATCTGGCAATCTGGGTACATGTAAATAAAGAAGTAATAATATCTCTATGTTTGCTATATTCCGATTCTTATAGGAAGAAAGCTGACCTTCAACATTCAGTAAACGATTTATTGATGTATGTGGCAGTAACAGCTACGAGCGAGAGTACCGATGCACAAACACACACAGCATTCTTCTTACTCGAATCAAATTACACTTACTGACCTTCATAAGTGTCATTTAATGACCTATATGAATTTATGATTGATTGATTACCTGTAAAAACAACTCTGGTCTTTCTCTCAGCAAATTATCTTTAATCCAAATTAATAATTCTCGTATTGTCCATTTTTCTTTATTGCACTCTGGAAGATATTTATTTAATGCTGGCAATTCTATTTCTCGCTTTTTTATTCTATCGAATAAAAGCTCGGCGCCGCCGCCAAATTGTAGATTTATTTTTAAAGTTTCAGCCATTGCTTTTCTGAAAACAAAGTTATATTTTTTTTTAGTTTATAGGTGGTATATAAAAAAAAAAAAAAAAAAAAAAATATGTTAGGACAATTTACACAACGCCATCTAGTCTCAAACTAAGCAGAGCTTGTGATATGAGTACTAGATAAACTGATATAAATACTTATATACATTTTTTTTTGTAAATACATACATATTATACATAGGAAACACCCAGACTTCGGCACAAACGTATCTATCTTCACACAAAGTTTGTCCCGACCGGGAATCGAACCCGAGACTCCGGCGTCGAAAGCAGATGCACTACCGACTACGCCACCGAAGCAGTCAAATATATAAACAAATAACAATACAAACAAATAAAAATAACAAATATATAAATATATAATATGTACCTAAACTGCAAAGAATAAATTATAAATCTATTTGAATGTGACAGTATAGTTTTATCTTATGCTTGGGAAGCATTCAATCAATTTTCTACGTAATAATATATGTGGGTTCAATCAAAATACTAGGAAAGTGTGGGTGTGTTGACCTCAGCCTACCTCTGTATGTTTATCTTTTACATACAATAATATATATAGCAATAATACGCATAGATACAATAGTTTTCCAGATTTAACACAAATCAAAGGCAAAACGAAATACTTAATAGTTTTTTAAAATGCTCTTAGTTTTGACCAACTAAAGACTTTACTTACCACAGTTCGTAATATCAACACTTCACTTTATACCTACTTAATACTATGTCTTCTCTTAATTAAAATAAATAATAAGTGTACAATACAATAACATTGTAGTTCTTTTATTTTAGGTTATCTTTTATTTTGACATTTAGGTTGACAATTATTTTTTTTGAGAATTTTTGGCATGGCTTCAAAGGCCTTTGTGCCAAATTAGGTAGACAAATTACATTGACGTGACGACATCATCAAATTATAAAATTCTACAACAATCAACACAACGCCATCTAGTCTCAAACTAAGCAGAGCTTGTGATATGAGTACTAGATAAACTGATATAAATACTTATATACATTTTTTTTTGTAAATACATACATATTATACATAGGAAACATCCAGACTTCGGTACAAACGTATGTGTCATCACACAAAGTTTGTCCCGACCGCGGGAATCGAACCCGAGACTCCGGCGTCGAAAGCGGATACACTACCGACCACGCCACCGAAGCAGTCTTGAAGAAGAGAATGAAGAAGTTTTTATGGGAAGGAAACTCGTAAGTTTTCTGTTTTTTATTCCGCAGCCGCTCCTACGTCCGTTGCTGGGCGTCTCAAACTCCATGTAGGTATGTAAATTGTAAATATTGAGTCAATAATGAAACCGTGATCACAATTATAATATTAGTCACGACTCACGAGCACGACATGCGACAGCGCATAGCGTAATAGAGGTTTATTTTTGTAATTTTTAATAAAACCCGCAATGTAATGCAGAAAACGTACGTAATAAGTTGTTTCATGTATGTTTTTGTAACTACTGCTATTTGTATTCAATATTCTTTACTAATATTAAAAATAAACATTTATGAATGAATTAATATTTTTTTTTAAAGCAACATATGCCTAATTATGGTCTTCGAGGCTGGGAGTAAACGATATGACCAATTACCATCGGTAACACTAAATAATAATATTAAATAGTCCTCACGCCCAGGACTTTAATTGTCTGTGCCACAGCGGCTGACACGTAAGATTTTGTTGCCTTTCATCAACATTTCATCGCAAGGCAACGGGTTTCAAATTAGTTTTTTGAGTTATTAAAAGTTTTTACTTCCCAAGTAGTCCCATCCCGACAATTAGATTACCTACTAACAACTAGTAATCCCGGCGAACTTTGTATCGCCTCAAATATAATTAAAAAAAAGAAAAAACAAATTCATGCAAATGTATGTATTATCTATTATAATTGAAAATGAAAAAGCGACGGACGGACAGACAGACAAATTGTCGTATTAAATATACTAGTTATCCTGACGAAGATTGCATCGCCTCAAAAAAAAAATATTTTAATATTTCATGCAAATGTACCTATGTAAATTGAAAAACGCAACGGACGGACAGACAGACAGACAAATTGTCGTATTAAATTATTTATTTATTTTTATTATTTATTTATTTACAACCTACTACTACCATTACAGGTGATACCTAATACGATAGTGCAGTTACCTATTACATCTATTTACACACTATAAAACAAATTAATAATAACACATCGCTAACACACTAAAAAACAAGTAACACATTTAGTAACCAAAATAAAATAAGCAATTAAAATAAGACAAACACACGCTACCCATTACCCAGACTGACACTAAACAACATTACAAATTATATTTATCTACTGCTACCGAGGAACTTAAGCAGCCAATACTAAATAAGCAGCCCTCGTGAACTCATTCAGGTTACAATCAACCAGATCTATATGTTCTGACACCATGTTGAGCGCACGCAGTGCTCGCGTCAGAGGTGCCTGATACAAAAGGTTGGTGCGCGCGTGTGGGACATAAAGCAGTGGCGGCCGGCGCCTACGTCCCACGAAATCATCCGGAACACACAACCCTACTGTCCCAAGGACATCAGGGTTGTCTATCTTACCACAAAGAATTTTAAACAAATAGATAGCGAAAGCCACTTCCCGTCTGATCTCCAGCCTATAATATCCTACCATCCCCAGCAAAAACAGTGTGGGATACAGCAGAGGATAACCAGGATATACGCCACACTGCCTCAAGTACACAAATCTTATGAATTTGTTTTGGATTCGTTCCAGCATCAATTTATACTTCTTCATGTGGTGACCATATTACAGCGTTGCATTCTAAATTACTCCTAACAAGCGAATCGTATAACGCCCTTAGAGCACCGATGTTCGTGAATTGATTTGCCAGCCTTAATACCATTCCTAAATTCCGAAACGCTTTCTTACAAATCTTCATAATATGGCTCCGAAAGTTTACATCAGCCGTAAATCGCACGCCTAAATCCCTTATCTCAGATACACGCTGTAGAAGCGTTCCGTTCATATGATATTGATGATGTATCGGATTGCGCGCGCGGCTAAATGTCAACACTGAACATTTGGTCACATTAAAATATAACGTTTTCTCCCGACTCCACTCTAAAATATTATTTATGTCCTCCTGCAGTAAGCCATGATCCGAGTCATGCCTTATGTCAAGAATTAATTTTAAATCATCAGCGAACAACAAGGGTGTAGCTTTATTAACCACTCTCGACAAGTCATTTATTGTTAAAATAAAGAGAAGAGGCCCTAGGTTACTGCCCTGACCAACTCCAGATCGTGTGAAGAAGGTTCAGATAGTCGTCCGCCACAGTCAACATATTGACAACGGTCACGCAAATAGCTAGCAAAGAATGAAAGCGTATGTGGCGTGCAACCCACACCAGCCAATTTCGCCAGAAGAACGTCATTATCTACGGTGTCGAACGCTTTTCGGAAATCAAAGTAGGCAACATTCACCTGAACACCGGCATCCACAGCTGGCACCAAGTGTCATAAGGTGCAGCAAGTTCCCCGTTGTCCCACACCCAGGCCGGATCCCGTGCTGGGCGTCGGACAACAGAGCACTTATTTGTGGATACAGGCTGCTGTGAACTGTCGACTCGAACCGGTCTATAGTCGCTTGCCGCTGAACCTCCGCCACCCTTCGGTACGGGCACCACCCGGGTAAGTTTCCACCGGTCAGGAAATCTTGCAGTCCTAATACAGGCATTGAATATATGCAACAATGGATCGGCGTAAACATGATAGGGAGCACCCACTAGCTCGTCGCGTAAATATATAGATAGATAGACCGGAGTAAATAAAAAATTATTTATTCAATCAATGAAATTATTTTATTTCTTATTAAGAATACACAACTTATGTCACTGACAATTATTTTTTAAATAATAATTATTACATTTATAAATGTCATTTTCATAATTTTGATGTTTATTAGATATATAACGGTACTCGGAGATTCTATGTAGTGGTGTCCTGTCTGTTGGAATTGTGGATAGTGCCAGGCAATAGGCTTGCCACCTATTACGTGGGACCAAAAACTGGCAAAGTGTGAGTGTGTCACCTTTGCCTACCCCTACGGGGATTTAGGCGTTGTATTATGCTAACAGCAAGTTATAATTGGGTAGATGCCTACTACGAAATAAATATTTTAAATGTATTTGTTAAATAAAGAATAAAAGTATACAGGTTGTAACATTCATATGGGTCAGCAAATTTTCTTTTTATTTTCAAAATAAAAATAAAATTGCCTTGTCACCTTTATATCTCCTCTCTGGCCTTCAGGAATAAGTAGTGACCTTGTACTAACTGCTCACTGTTCTCTTTGTATTCTTCTTGTTTTATTTTTCTCTGTGTGTTTTACATAAATAAATCCTACTAATATTATAAACGCGAAAGTTTGTGAGTAGGTATGTATGGATGGATGGATGTTTGTTACTCTTTCACGTAAAAACTACTGAATGGATTTTAATGACACTTTACAATAATATAGCTTATACATCAAAATAACGCATAGGTTACAATATATAAAGATATTGTGTGAATTGATTAAAATATGACGAGCCGCGACGGGAACGGGAAAAAATCCAAATTACCACGCGGACGAAGTCGCGGGGGACCACTAGTAAATTATAAAAAAGTACAGCTTGGTGACGTTAGTAAACTGACGGGTGCATGTAACAGCCTCCATAGTCTATACTGTTCAAAAATAATATAGCTTTTTTTTAGTTACATGTAGTATTGAAAAAAAAACGATAGTACTGTCGAACTAAAATAAATAAAAGATATTAAAACAGTGCATTGTATTAATTTTACGACATAATGTTTCTTAGTAATATTCACTAATTAAGACCTACACAATCTATATCTAAATAGAAATAGTGAAAGTTTTTTTTTTAAAGTCCCGGTCTGATTCCCGAGCTGAGTAAAAGTTAAGTTTTTAAATCTGTGAATGTTTTTATTTTTACTAAAATCGATGACATGGTTTTTAAGAATAGGTCTTACGTCTTATAGTTTCTGACTTTCATATGCTGACCCATTTCAATGTTACACCCTGTATATTGTATTCATTCAATCATATTACATATATGCTTATCGAGTTAATTTTTAATCATCAATACCTATTAAGAGTAACTAATTTGACAGTAAACAAAAGTGACGTCATAGTCTTGTACGAGCCATTTTGACATTTAATAAAAAGATGATTTGACTTGACATCTACCGTATTACAACACAGTTTATTAATTTTAAGCACGTTTTTCTTCTGCGACTACCGACACAATAACTCTGCGTGTGGTACACTCCCTTTTTTCGAGTTGGCGAAGAATAGTATTGTGTCTTTTAAGGCTATTGGAAAATATGACGCCGTCATACATCTTGCTATACAGTTGTAGCAGGGAGGTAGGGTCCAACGTATTTGACGAGTTTTGTCTTCTGACTGTAAAAAAAAAGAAGAGTTTTTAACCGACTACATCAAAAGAGGACAGGACAAAAAACGGATTCATCTTAGTTTATAATTCACTAGTACGGTGTCTCACGCCATAGGTAGGTCAAATTTTCGATGTTTTGGCTTGCCTCCAGATCGAGGGCTATCCATAGAGGGGTCAACCATCATTGGAGCATAAGCAGTTCTCGAGAGCTAAGGGGGGACATTCCCCATTTCTATATATAGATAATAAGATAAGACTCAATGCATGCTGCTAATTGCAAAAAAAGCGAAGCAAATGTTTTTATTACATATCAGAAACAGAATCGAACTCTTAAATTAATCGAATGCAAAAGAATCTATTTTCATTGTTGACACACGTGTTTCCATGGCAACCATTTAATCATCTGGATAAAAGAATGGTGGGGAGAAAAAAACAAAGATGAGAGAAAGAATAATCATTTATTTGTGAACATGGATGATACATATTTAGGTCTCATACGGCAGGCAAATAGTTAGTGGTTTAAAACCACAAAATACTAGGTATGCTATGCATTCCGCTTAGGCAATAATTGAGCTGAGTTTGTCGATCCGGGTCAAACTCCTAAACGACTGGACCGATCTTTATGAATTCAGATATATGCACTCACGGTGATGGTCACTATGACCGTGCCAAATTTCAAAAAGATCAGTCCAGTCGTTTAGGAGGAGTTCGATCATGAACGAAATACACGAGTCGCCTAAGAAAGAGCTTCGTAAACTCCGCTCAATAATTAAAAATCAGACTAACAATGGAAATTCTCTCAGTGCTTACTGGAGGCGCTCGGCAATGGACGTAGGTATGGCTGCACCCCGGGCCACGGATTTAAAAAAAAACTCCTTCCTTTGTCCATTAAATTTGGTCCCATTACGACAATTATATGGTCCAATTCTCTATGATTGGAAGTAGGTGTTTTTATATATTTCTTTTTATATTTGAAAGCAATGAGTTTGTTTCTACTATTCTACTATTATAAAGAGGAAAGATTTGTATTTTTGTGTGTATGTTTGTAATGAATAAACTCAAAAACTACAGTGCCGATTTCAGAAATTCTTTCACCATTGGAAAGCTACATTCACCCTGAGTAACATAGGCTACTTTTTATCCCGGTAATGTGTTCCCACGGGAACCGGGAACGAGTAAACTAAACCACGCGGGCGGAGCTGCGGCGATCAGCTAGTATGATATATTTAGATAGAAATTATAAATCACAAAATACACGTCAAAAATTGACACAGCAACTGACTTCAAACTACCGAAATGGGACCAAATCGTTGTTGGAATGGGACCAAATTGAAATGGGACCACTTGGGAAGTAATATCTTCTAATTACAAAAATATTTTCAAAATCAGTTCACCCACTTTTATCGACAAACACTAAAAAATCATACAGTCGAATTGAGAACCTCCTCATTTTGGAAGTCGGTTGTAAAACTGAAATGTCATCGTCAAATCTCGAACATGTGTGTCACTTTTGTATCGGGTTCGATTCCGGGTCGAATCTAATATTGTTACTATTCGATAAAAGATTTTTTGTCTGATAAATCGTTGCAACAGTACAAATTGCCTAAGCTGTGATGTGTTCGGTATGCATTTGATTGTAAAGGTAGATATTGATAAATGTATATTTGTTTTGACAAAGTTACCTAATCAGTGTAAAAACATTTATTTACAATACACATAATTATAGACTAAAAATATTTACATTACAAAATATCGTTTAACAAATCCTCCTTGTCATTACCGACTGGGAAGGTTCCCAGAATGCTGGCTGTGTTGCCACGTTGGATAGCGATACTTATTCTTTGGGCCAGAAAATAGCCAGCTTTCTAGTCCTGAGAAGCATCGATTAGACGTTTAGCAATGTCTCTATAAAGGCAGCGAGCACTCGGACCCCATGACCCCAGTGTCTCAACCCCAAACGGCTCAAATATGTAATCACCTGCTAGGTTAGCATATTTAAGAACTTCCTCTTTTTGGAAGTCGGTTGAAAAACTGAAATGTCATCGTCAAATCTCGAACATGTGTCATTGATGTCTCGGGTTCGATCCCCGGGTCGAATCTAATATTTGTGTGATCCACAAAATGTTTGTTTCGTGTGTGTTTTCTATGTATATTATGTATGTATATAGAAATATATAAGTATGGTTTATCAGTTGTCTAGATCCCATAGCACAAGGTTATAGCTTAGTTTGGGCTGGGTGACGTTGTGTGAGAATGTCCAAACATATTTAAAATACATACCTTAATAAGCCCGAGCCCAGACAAAACAGTGTTAGCCAATAGCCATTGAGCGGCATGTCTCTCTCCGGCCCTTTGAATCAACAAAGGGAATAGTTTGTCTGCCACTATACGTGCCAAAGGGCTTTGTTCCGAGAGACCAGAGACACATAGAGTTGCATCTACGTATGCCTGGATTAGATCTGATGTGTCTTTGATTACCTGTGAATAAAGTTGTCTGATATATTTATTTGTTTTTTTTTTAGTATTTGTTGTTAGAGAGGCAACAGAAATACATTATCTGTGAACATTTCTAACTACCACGGTTCATGAGATACAGCTCAAGACAGACGGACGAACAGTGGAGTTTAAGTAATTGGGTTCCCGTGACCATTGGGGTTGTGGTTCCTGTGACCCCTTAGGGCTAGGTCAAATTTTCGATTTTTTGGCTTGCCTCCAGATCGAGGGCTATCCATAGAGGGGTCAACCATCATTGGAGCATAAGCAGTTCTCGAGAGCTATGGGGGGACAAAAATTACATTCACCATTTCTATATATAGATCTTCTTTGTCCAGCGTTTTTGACAGCGATTAGACTAAGAAAAATTTTTGATAAATGTTTTTTTAACCCCCGATACGTTTATTTTTTTTTTATTTCGTTTCGCTGGCTTTACTTTACATGGGGTTTGTGTCCTATTGTACTAACATATTTACATGTGATATATTTTTTTTAAAACACGTGAAAAATGGAAAACAACCGACTTCAAATTACCGAAATGGGACCGAACAATTGTAAAAATGGGACCAAATTAATTTTTCTACATGCTAAAAACAAACACTTGTGCACCGTTTCACTTTTATTTAATTTATAGGATTTAACTGACCGGTTTCGCTTTATAGCATTATCAAAGGTTGTTGTCCACTTTACATATTTATTAAACAAGTATTTTACTACACTGTCTAACATATCTTCAAGCCATTGTTGAACTCGTCGTTTAAAAAATATGTAAGTGTGACAACAACCTTTGGTAATGCCATAAAGCGTAATCGGTCAGGTTAAATCCTGTATATTAAATAAAAGTGAACCGGTGAACAAATGTTTGGTTAGCATGTATTACTATAAATTTCATTAAGTGCCGACCGTCGCAACCATCAACTATAAAATTTAATAAAAAAAAATACCCTTCGGCTTCAAGGACCCACTAAGCAGACCCACCGGTGGGTCTCAGAATACTGACATGTCTCCAAAGGCCCACTAGTGGGTCCACTGAGATTTTATTATCTTCGAAGACCTTGAGATCTGGTCGGATGATCTATATAAGTGTTGTATTTCGATAAGTGTAAAATGCTGCGTTGCAATGTAATTGAGAGCTGCTCTTCGGAGTCATCCAATTCGTATATACAATTTTTGAACAGAAGGAGTGGCAAAGTACTTTTACATGGAGGATATCAATATCATAAAAAGAAAATCGACTACCTCGGTGGCACAATGGTACTATGTACGGACTGCCACACTCGAGGTCTCGGGTTCGATTCCTGGGTCTGGTGGATAATGTATAATTATCTTTAGAATTTTATCTAGATAATTATCCCAGAGTCTGGAACTTGTGCCCGGTAAATGGCAATAGGCTCGCCCCCTATTACATGGGACCTAACATAGCTGGCGAGATGTGGGTGTTTGCACACCCTACCCCTTCGGGGAAAAAGGCGTGATGCTATGTTATGTTATGTAAAAAGAAAATTTATATGAATGGATCCAGTATAATATGGCAGTATAGTACGAGGAAAAATTATAAATGTACCAGCAGTTTAAAACTAATCGCATTTATTTTTTTTAAATTGATATTTTAAGTCTTATAGTCTTAATTTTGCCCTTTTCCAGGATTCTAAAATCTAATCTCAAGCATCTAGTGTGATTATTTTTTCTTACATTTAACTTCATGGTGGGTATTAGGAGACATAAAATTAAAAAATCAATGGAGCCTACCCGTCAGTGTGCCTTTAGAGACATTTCAGTATTCTGAGACCCACCGTTGGGTATGCTTAGTGGGTCCTTGAAGCCGAAGGGAAAAAATACACGTCAAAAATTGACACAACAACCGACTTCAAATTACCGAAGTGGGACCAAATTGAAACGGGACAACTTAGAAAGTAGTGGTTTTCAATTAAAAAAAAAAAAGTTTCTAAATCGATTCAGCCAGTCCAAAGATATGAAGGTAACAAACAATAAAACTAGTGGTTCTGTGAACCGTAGACTTCGGGAGCGGCTTTGTTTAGAAAATTTCTTCTTCAATCTATATATTTAATACGCCAATTTGTCTGTCTGGCCGTGGCGTTTTTTTTTTTTTTTTTTGAGGCGATACAAATTTCGCCGTGATAACTAGTTTTCTTTATTACTCTTTCATTTGTCATCCAATCCAAAAAAATATCATTCAAATGTTATTGAATGTAAGCAAGCAGTGTGTGTGTAAAGTTTCATGAAAATCTGTTGATAAATACGGCCTCAAATATACAGACAGAACCCGTAGATGGGTACAGACGAAAGAAATTCTCCCCAGTCTGCAAGTTGAAACGGAGACTTCGCTTCGCTCCCTCAGTCAAAAACAGTCGAATTAAGAACTTCCCCTTTTTTTTGGACGTCGGTTAAAAATATTACACCTCTGCCTAACCCATGGGTATATAAGCGTGTATTCTTTACCTGTAAATGTACATCTATAATATCGGCTGCGTTCGGTCCCAATCTCATAAGGTTATCTATAGTAGGCTGTTGCAGGAATCTGCCGACGTCGGTTACCACTTCTTCCACTCCTGAAATGAGAAGGTGGCATTAAGGTATAAGCCGCGCACGAGATGTGAGTGGGATAGAACCTTGTAACAATAACCGCTCCGTGACGTCATCAATCGCTGAACAGTACGGATAACAATATACAGTATTGTAAGTTAGTCTAGGTCACTATGACGTCACTAACATGGCCGCCAATCCCATTGTCATCTTCCGCGGCTTATAGTTTGAATTGTATATTTTTACGATAGATGGCGCTGTAATGTCATTCTAGATGTCGTAGATGTCTGTCCGTGTGTACAACTTATGGCCCAGTGACATTGGTCGATAACTTGGTCGTTACTTGTAATTTACAGGTCCATAAATGGGTCGATAGTCCGCACCCCACATGCTAACGACCAACGACAACGGGCTCTTACGCTACTTTACCAGAAGTAGCATCAACCGAGTTAATACTATTGACAATGTCAGCAAACTGTGTCTAAATGCTGAGCATCTTCTGTAGCACAGTCTTCTGACTGATCCGAGACACCTTAGAATGTACAGTCTTATCGTTAGACTTACCAGAATTATCCAGAGTAGTATCAACCTAGTTAATACTATTGACAGTGTCAGCAAACTGTGATGTACAGTCTAGATGCTGAGCATCTTCTGTAGCGCTGTCTTCTGACTGATCCGAGACACCTTAGAATGTAGTCTTATGGTTACACTTACCAGAATTATCCAGAGTAGTATCAACCGAGTTAATACTATTGACAGTGTTAGCAAACTGTGATGTACAGTCTAGATGCTGAGCATCTTCTGTAGCGCTGTCTTCTGACTGATCCGAGACACCTTAGAATGTAGTCTTATGGTTACACTTACCAGAATTATCCAGAGTAGTATCAACCGAGTTAATACTATTGACAGTGTCAGCAAACTGTGATGTACAGTCTAGATGCTGAGCATCTTCTGTAGCGCTGTCTTCTGACTGATCCGAGACACCTTAGAATGTAGTCTTATGGTTACACTTACCAGAATTATCCAGAGTAGTATCAACCGAGTTAATACTATTGACAGTGTCAGCAAACTGTGATGTACAGTCTAGATGCTGAGCATCTTCTGTAGCGCTGTCTTCTGACTGATCCGAGACACCTTAGAATGTAGTCTTATGGTTACACTTACCAGAATTATCCAGAGTAGTATCAACCGAGTTAATACTATTGACAGTGTCAGCAAACTGTGATGTACAGTCTAGATTCTGAGCATCTTCTGTAGCGCTGTCTTCTGACTGATCCGAGACACCTTAGAATGTAGTCTTATGGTTACACTTACCAGAATTATCCAGAGTAGTATCAACCGAGTTAATACTATTGACAGTGTCAGCAAACTGTGATGTACAGTCTAGATGCTGAGCATCTTCTGTAGCACAGTCTTCTGACTGATCCGAGACACCTTAGAATGTAGTCTTATGGTTACACTTACCAGAATTATCCAGAGTAGTATCAACCGAGTTAATACTATTGACAGTGTCAGCAAACTGTGATGTACAGTCTAGATGCTGAGCATCTTCTGTAGCGCTGTCTTCTGACTGATCCGAGACACCTTAGAATGTAGTCTTATGGTTACACTTACCAGAATTATCCAGAGTAGTATCAACCGAGTTAATACTATTGACAGTGTCAGCAAACTGTGATGTACAGTCTAGATGCTGAGCATCTTCTGTAGCGCTGTCTTCTGACTGATCCGAGACACCTTAGAATGTAGTCTTATGGTTACACTTACCAGAATTATCCAGAGTAGTATCAACCGAGTTAATACTATTGACAGTGTCAGCAAACTGTGATGTACAGTCTAGATGCTGAGCATCTTCTGTAGCGCTGTCTTCTGACTGATCCGAGACACCTTAGAATGTAGTCTTATGGTTACATTTACCAGAATTATCCAGAGTAGTATCAACCTAGTTAATACTATTGACAGTGTCAGCAAACTGTGATGTAGTCTAGATGCTGAGCATCTTCTGTAGCGCTGTCTTCTGACTGATCCGAGACACCTTAGAATGTAGTCTTATGTGTACACTTACCAGAATTATCCAGAGTAGTATCAACCGAGTTAAAACTATTGACAGTGTCAGCAAACTGTGATGTACAGTCTAGATGCTGAGCATCTTCTGTAGCGCTGTCTTCTGACTGATCTGAGACACCTTAGAATGTAGTCTTATGGTTACATTTACCAGAATTATCCAGAGTAGTATCAACCTAGTTAATACTATTGACAGTGTCAGCAAACTGTGATGTACAGTCTAGATGCTGAGCATCTTCTGTAGCGCTGTCTTCTGACTGATCCGAGACACCTTAGAATGTAGTCTTATGGTTACATTTACCAGAATTATCCAGAGTAGTATCAACCGAGTTAATACTATTGACAGTGTCACCAAACTGTGATGTACTGTCAAAATGCTGAGCATCTTCTGTAGCGCTGTCTTCTGACTGATCCGAGACACCTTAGAATGTAGTCTTATGGTTACATTTACCAGAATTATCCAGAGTAGTATCAACCGAGTTAATACTATTGACAGTGTCACCAAACTGTGATGTACTGTCAAAATGCTGAGCATCTTCTGTAGCGCTGTCTTCTGACTGATCCGAGACACCTTAGAATGTAGTCTTATGGTTACATTTACCAGAATTATCCAGAGTAGTATCAACCGAGTTAATACTATTGACAGTGTCACCAAACTGTGATGTACTGTCAAAATGCTGAGCATCTTCTGTAGCGCTGTCTTCTGACTGATCGGAGACACCTTCTCCGTCGGACCCTGAGCCTGATTCCTCAGAATCTGTTACATCTGGGAATATAAATTGAATATTATTAAGACGGAGCGCAGCGGAGTCTTCCCTAAGATGGTCCCAATCGTAAAATGTATGTAAAACGATACCGGTCGCAATTTTTAACCTATCGACTTGAAATTTAGTATGCAGATAGAACACATTAACGTGTTTTGCTGAATAGTTTATGGTGAAAGTGGCTCTCATAGTTTTTGAGTTATTAAGAATTAAAGAAACATGCCTTTGACAGTTCTAAAAAAATTTGATTGTCGCCTCGAGCGCGAAATTAAAATTTTAAGTATATAGTTGGCTCGCGTCATTGTTGAAAATTGTTTTTTTTTTATGTTTTTATTTTTTAGTGGTTAGGTAGGGTTCTCCGTCTTAATTATTTCGATGTAACCGCCCGCGTTCCAGCGAATACCTAGTAATCTATGTATAATTACATAACTGAATTGGCTGAATTTTTAATGCGTCCAGTTCAATCTCGGGCCCTCGTGTCATGACTATTTGCAATTATCTAAAGTAAAACCAACGAGTTGAGAGAATTTTATAAACAAACAGACCGTTACTAAGTTACATTACGATAGCGAGCGATTATTATCTCTGTCCTTATCACTCGTACTCAGTAATGACGTGAGTTGGTCGACGAGAGCTGTCGTTGTGAGTTTCATGGTACAGGTCAACATTTAGTACCGTAATTGTCAACTTTTTATACATGTCTTGATTGATTCGGACTTTACCAACAAACTACTTGACCGATTTGAATAATTCTTTCACCTATATAAAGCTGTATTGTTAGAGAGTAACATAGGCTATATAAATAAATAAATATTGTTGGACATTCTCACACAACGTCACCTAGCCCAAACTAAGCTATAACCTTGTGCTATGGGATCTAGACAACTGATAAACATACTTATATATTTCTAAATACATACATAATATACATAGGAAACACCCAAACTCCGAAACAAACATTTGTGGATCACACAATTTTTAGATTCGACCCGGGAATCTCAAATCGCATCGACCACGCAGCATATAAGATCACGCTACGCTCAATAGGAGCAGAGTAGAATACTTACATTCGTCTTCACTCCCTTCACCATCGCTTAGTTCCGCTGAAGCGCCCAGTTTGATTTTCATTGTTTGTTTGTTCGCTGAACCTCCTAAACTGTTACCTGTTGAACAAAAATCATTTACCAATACATTTTTATAGAACAAAGTCCTCCGTGGTCAGTCTGTTTGCGGTAAAATCAAAAACTACTGCACCGATTTTCGTGCTGTTCTCACTAATGGAGTGGTTCTCGAGGAAGGTTTTAGGCTAATTTGACATAAAAATATTTTTTTTCTTGTAAATTATGCTAGATAGGAGGCCCCCTATGTCCAATACCTACAACCCCATTAAAATTATCGCAACAGTAAAAATTTTTTTTTGTATAATGTAAATAAAAATGAATGTTGCTACAAGCAATACTCGAGCAACTCAGATAATTCTTTTTACTATACTCACACACACACAGACATCACGCATATATCCCCGAAGGGGTAGGCAGAGGTGCATTACACACCCACAATTTGCCAGTATTTTTAGTCCCACGTAATAGGGAACAAGCCTTATACATTTATAATGGGTTATGTACAAAATGGCCGACTTAATGTAATAAAAAGTAGCACCTACATTGTAATTTTGAAGAACTAATTTGAAACCCGTTGCCTTGCGATGAAATGTTGATGAAAGGCAACAAAATCTTACCGGCCAGCCGCTGGGGCACAGACAATTACAGTTCTGGGCGTCTCGGATATCTTTTTATTATATTTAGTTTCACAAAAAGATTTACTAAAAACAAAACTATGGGGTCGAAGCGATAGGAGTAAATAAATATTGTTGGACATTCCCACACAACGTCACCTAGCCCAAACTAAGCTATAAGCTTGTGCTATGAGATCTAGACAACTGATAAACATACTTATATATTTCTAAATACATACATACTACTATTATAAAGAGGAAAGATTTGTATTTTTGTGTGTATGTTTGTAATGAATAAATTCTTTCACCATTGGAAAGCTACATTCATCCTGAGTAATATAGACTACTTTTTATCCCGGTAATGTACGAGTAAACTAAATCACGCGGGCGGAGCTGCGGCGATCGGCTAGTACATAATATACATAGAAGACACCCAAGCTCCGAAACAAACATTTGTGGATCACACAAATATCAGATTCGACCCGGGAATCGAACCTGGGACCTCAGGGTCGGCAATCGCATACCCGTACCACTGCTCTACCGAGGCAGTACAACATACTACTTACCAGCTAATACAACTCTGCTTAGCCTCTCTGAACTATCAGGCAACACGGTAAGAGCATCAACGACTTCCATACAAGCTTCTCTGCCTATTTCATTTTGGCTCAGATCCAACGACTGAAATAAAAAAAAAATTAAAAATAATAATTTCAAAATCTGTTCACATACAACAACAAGTCAAAATTAAATTAAAAATTTAAAAGACTCACAAAAAGTGATGTATAAGTTATGACCTTTCATTTGATACCCAACACGGGTATATTGAACACATTCAATTTTTCATCACCACTTTCACCCCTCATATCTTTGAAATGGCTTAACCGATTTTTATAAAACATAGCTAAGAACACTCTCCCCTAACCCATCTTTCAAACAAAAGAAACAGAATCAAAATCGGTTCATCCGTTTGGGAGCTACGATGCCACAGACAGACTTACAAACACACACACACACACACACACACGTCAAACTTATAACACCCCGTTCGGGTTTCCGTCGGGGGTTAAAAACATGACGTAACAAAAAAATACGATTAATTTTTATTATTTATCTCTTTTTTTCAAAAATACAATAGAATTGAAAACCACTACTCCCACTTTTTTGAAATCTGTTTAAAAAATCATAATAGCTATTTTGTTTAGGGGGCGTCCATTAATTACGAGAGGATTAAATCTTAAGCATGTACAATCTGGATTAAATGGACCAAAATAGTATTGTTAGAGACTTTAGAGAGAAATCACTGTCAAACGTCAAAAGGAGGGGATGTCACGTGACAATAGCCGCCATTGCTATATAAGCGGCTGCGCGCTCATTCGGAGCACATTTTTTGTGCAGTAAACATCTCTCGGGAAACCTCTGTCCAATTATATAGCCAAGTCGTTACTATTGTTGTAATTGAATCATTTCTAGTAGATTATAACGTTTAGTGGTGTTAGCTTTGTTAATTTCTTTTGTTATTTTGAATGTTAAAAATAAATGAGGTTTCTTCGGTTCAGTTGTTTTTTTTTTTAAATTATTCCACTCCTGGTCTCTAAGAGTACAATTTTTTTTTGTTTCAATCCGAAGAAAAATTGCGTGATATTTGCCGAGACCCCCCCTCTCCAACGTAAGATTAGATGAGATTTGACTCGACCCCCTAACATCTCACGTATTTTATGAACGCCCCCTTAACTATAAACAAGTTTTTTTTTGTGTAAATTTCAATAGTTTTCTGGATGGTTTAAAAAACCCGACTAAGTACGTGTCGGCCCACGTAAAATATAGGGTTCCGTAGTTACCCATTATAGACTCTTAACTCCTAAACTAACAAAGTTATCTGGTCTGTTATAGTTTTCCTTCAAAGTTCATCATAATATGAACTACCATCATGAATTTTTTACCGTTTAGATTTTAGAGAGAGGGGGGAGGGGGCGGGGACAACAACATTCTATTGTCAAAGTTGAATATCTCGCAAACGGACACCTAAATCAAAACTATGTCTTAGCAACTTCCCTATGTTTTAAAAATACCTATCTAATGATACCCCACACGATGGGGTTGACGTAAGAAAAAAAATCAACCGCAGTTTAATTGTAGGGGAGGAACTTCAGAAAAAAATATTTTTCATCATTTTATTGTAGTACTTTGTCGGTATAGTAAATACACATATTCGAGCAAAATTTCATCTTTCTAGCACTAACCATGTGGGAGGAAAGCCGAAACTGTAAGACTTCCGATACTTTTACTACTGAACCCTAAAAACAACATCCGAGGCTCCGAAAACGTTACACCAATATTGTTTTTTTAATGTTAGGACAATCCACACAACGCCATCTAGTCTCAAACTAAGCAGAGCTTGTGATATGAGTACTAGATAAACTGATATAAATACTCATATACATTTTTTGTAAAAACTTATTATACAGGATGTTACGTAAGGGTTATATCAACCCGAAGACACCCCGACCAGAACCCGTTTCCATATGTATCGACCGCCAAACAAGAAAAAAAATCATACAGAAAAATAAACATTATTACCGAATAAAACACTCTTGTTTGAACAACACTAGCTAAAATCAGCTGATAAGGTCATCGACATATACAGTAAGACAGTAAATAGTACAAATAAAGCGCGCCTGTGAAAAACCTTCTATCTCTCTCCTGGTTGGAACATTTTGTCTCTGTTTCGCACCAAGGTCGCGTGTCGGTCGGTGAGCGACGCCGCCTCCCGCCCCGCCCACCATTGTCTATTAGTAAGTACGTCAAGCACTAGTGTTGGGACACGTTTGTTTTGATTTGAAATAACGCATATAACTTTTTTTATGATGAACTTTTTTTTCTTGTTTCGCGGTCGAAACATATCAAAAGGCGTTCTGGGCGATCAGCTGATGGGGGTGTCTTCAGGTTGATTTAACCCTTATGTAACACCTGTACATAGGAAACATCCAGACTTCGGTACAAACGTATGTGTCGTCATCACACAAAGTTTGTCCCGACCGGGAATCGAACCCGAGACTCCGGCGTCGAAAGCGAGTGCACTACAAAATTATCTCACTAATGTGTAGCTACAATATCCCGGAGTGTTATCTATATATAGAAATGTGGAATGTAATTTTCTTCCCCCCTTAGCTCTCGAGAACTGCTTACGCTCCAATGATGGTTGACCCCTCTATGGATAGCCCTCGATCTGGAGGCAAGCCAATAGATCGAATATTTGACCTAGCCGTAAGGGGTCAAAAGTTATAGGCCAAAACCTATGGCGTGGGGCGGCGCGAAGCAGAAGCCAGACACCGTACTAGTAAGCTACAGTACCCGGCGATAAATATTGCACATCGACCTTTAGAACGAGACAATCGGCTAATTTCGGCTTCGTAGAGCGTTATCTCTGTCGCACGAAATACAAATCGTCCGGTATCTACTAAGAGCTGTTAAAACAATTATGATTTGCGTCTTTTAATAATTCTTTTTATTCTTTGTATAAAATACACCAATTTTTCAAGAAGTGTTGGCTTTAGATTCCGGTAAAATAAAACAAGTTAAAAATTTGCCATATATTTTAGAGTTTTCGAAAGTTTTTTCATAAAATCTAAAAAATGTCACATGACATGAAGTTCAACATCATTTTAGAGGTCTTTGACCATGCTGAGTTGATTGCAGCTGGTCTTGAGATTCTAACTATTACCGTTCTCGATTTGACCTCGTTTTGACCTTGACCTTGAGATCAGAGGTCAAAGGTCAAGTTCATTTTGGGGGATTTTCGACTATGCTAAGTCGATTGTCGTTTACACTGAGTCTCTAGCTCTTACCGTTCTCGAGTTGAAAGTAGTTCACGGACGGACGGACATTACTGTTGTATAAGAGATTTTCGTTTCGAAAACTCTAAAAACTGTTCACATTATGACAAAACGTCACATAGGTAGTGTGCGACAGAGATAACGCTCTACGAAGCCGAAATTAGCCGATTGTCTCTTTCTAAAGGTCGATGTGCAATATTTATCGCCGGGTACTGTACTTCTTAGCCCAGTAAAGTATTCACGCAAGCTGACAGTGAGGTGATATGTCAGTGCCTTACCTCCAAAAGTAAAGAAGTATCTTTGAATGCCTTCGCTAACGCCTTCGCCCCTTTGCTTTTAAGAAGACAGTCACCCAAGTTTATACTCTTCAAGTTTGGTAATCTGTAATAATTGGAAAATAAAATTAATACCTATACACATAGATAACCATTGACATAATAAAGAATCAGTCATTAGTAGAATAGAAGAAAGAAAGAAACATTTATTTAGTATAGTGCCCACACAATACAGGAAAGGAAGAACTTTTTTATTCCACAATACGTATTTAATATGTCATGTGTTACAAGACTAAAATAATATAAAAAAATTAACAAATAAAAAGAAAAAAGATGCTACTTACATACTTTAAGTCATTATTTTGTTGAATCAGTAATTTACAATACGGTCAATTGTAGAATCAGTCATGTGTAAAATAACTTATAGCAACAGTCATTTACAGAAACGGTAATTTGTAGAATAAGTCATTTATAGAAACAGACAACAGTCATTTGTAGAATCAGCCATTTATAGAAACAGACAACAGTCATTTGTTGAATCAACCATTTATAGAAACAGACTACAGTCATTTGTAGAATCAGTCATTTATAGAAACAGACAACAGTCATTTGTAGAATCAGTCATTTATAGAAACAGACAACAGTCATTTGTAGAATCAGTCATTTATAGAAACAGACAACAGTCATTTGTAGAATCAGTCATTTATAGAAACAGACAACAGTCATTTGTAGAATCAGTCATTTATAGAAACAGACAACAGTCATTTGTAGAATCAGTCATTTATAGAAACAGACAACAGTCATTTGTAGAATCAGTCATTTATAGAAACAGACAACAGTCATTTGTACAATCAACCATTTATATAGAAACAGACAAGTCATATATTTTTTTTATTTTAAAGCAATGAGTTTGCTTAAACTATTCATAAAATATTAAGAAATTATAAATAGATCACAAAAAATGATGTCATCGGCGGGACTCGAACCCAAGGGCCTTTCCCTAACAGGGGGAGTGCTCTGACCAACTGAGCTACGATGACCACTATCGACGACATCGAATTTTTGCTTCATATCATATTCATAATTTCTACATTGCGCTATTAAGGATAGCGTTGGATCCACCTACAGCAGTTCTACCGAACTAACGGTTTGTTATTTTAGACAACAGTCATTTGTAGAATCAGTCATTTATAGCAACGGTCATTATATAATATCAGTATAGCAGGATAATACTCACTTAGGTAGAGCCCCAGCTATAGCACAAGCCCCTTTTGCCCCAACAGTGTTATCGTTGAGGTTTAATCTCGATAACCTTGTGTTTTTCTTGAACGCTTCAGACAAAGCTGTTATTCCAACATGGTATATACCATTCTGTGGCATCGCTATTTCTTCTAGAGTGCCCATATTCTGAAATATTAAATAATGATGAATTACTTTGTATTTCAGAGATTATAATGTAACATCGGTCCTCACTGTTGGAATTTAGATTCCGATTACAGATTGATTTTATATTGTACTACTGTGATAAAATAATAGTTAAAAAAAAACACGCTTTTATAGAGATTCCAACTAAAAAGTAGAAAATAAATTTTAATAAGTTTGAATTAAGAATAGTGTAAATAAGAAATAAATGTATATTATTCAATGATTTTAAATACAATGGATTTCGGATCATCGCTCAAAAGTGTCCGAACTAAAAGAGAAACAAAACGCTAAAAGAGAAACAATCGCGCGCCAGTCTTGATTTTGACAACTGAACGACAACACGTTGCACAATGCCGTACTGTATTGTAAAAACGTGTAAAAACTACGAAAAACAAGCAAATTGAAGACGGTGTATCATATTTTCAGTAAATAAGCTTTTGTTTTATTATTTGCAATTTATTATTTCACTTAAAATACAGTATTTCGTCGATAATAAATTAAAAGACAAAAGTAAATATTGCAATCCAGTCCAATACCGAAGTACCTATCTGTCTCTTTCGAACTCATCCCAAGCTCAGTAAAAAGAAAGAGACCATTTCATTTTCACTGAATAATAATGACCATTCAGATTTATTCGGATTACCGATAGCGATAAAACTATTTGGAACAAAGATTATAGTGGAGACGCCTTGGCTCTTAATGATTTTTTTTTCGTTATATGAACCAACATCTATTTCAGTTTTCCTCGGGATCCAGTACACTGTGCACAATGGAAAAATATTATTGCCCTAGCACGGCGAGAAGAATATTTTGATCCAAAAAATAACAATCTTGTTTGTTCGGCTCATTTTATGGACATAACAAAAAGAGGTCCGATCTTTATGAAACTTGTACAAGAATCCCTTGATTGAATGGAGGAGATAAGCCCAAAATGTTTTTAATTTTCACAGGGTATCATTGTTTTGTCATAAATATAATTGCACATGTCATTTTATTTCGTGTATGTACTGTTATTTTCTTTTTATTTGGATTCTCGGTAATGTATTCCCACGGGAATCGGGGCCGAGATAACTATATCTCGCGGGCGGAGTCACGGTGATCAGCTAGTAGCCAATAATTTCGTATCCCAAAAATTAACCATAAGATAAAAATAAATTAATGATGCGCAGTTTTAGCAACTAATTCAGTCACTTGAAACACGGCTATCTTGTAGTAGACGTAGCGACATAGCGTTATGAAAATAGTAATGAAAGCGGAAGAACTTTGACACCCGCAAGAAGTTTGGCATTTATAATTAGTTAAATTCATTAATTCCCTTTTTGTTATTCATACACTACAGTTACTTATTATGAAACTGACTCGAAAAAAAAAATCTTTGTCAGTCGTTAATTAGTTTTTCAGCTTATTTCGTCTAACATAAACAAGTAATTACAATTTATAAGATTATGGAATTTATTGTAGTCTTACATTAATTATTACGCCTACGTAGGTACATATCATGGAATCCTTAAAAGACTAACAAAATAAACCTACTCCATTGTTTCTATGTTCACGTAGTTCAAGTATAAGCTGCATAAGGTGAATTAGTCAGGCGGACAGATAGAAGCTACGTAATGCGATAAATTAGTGCAAACAAAAGTGAACACTATTTAATTTTAATATGAAATTTGTTTATATCTATGTATGCCTATGTATAATGTATAGGTCGACTCGGGACATTATTTTCTTGCGATTTGTTCTAGATCCTATGTCCGTTGTATTATAAGGTCTTTGATATTATTGTAAAAAGCGTGAGGTGCCTAGTGTCAATAGTTATAAATATTTTATTGACAGATATGAGTAGAAGAATAATCATCTTAAAATGCAACTCACGCTTTTTTTTACGTACATTATTTTCTACTTTTAGTTGGATTCTCTATAAAAGCGTGTTTTTTTAGTTGTTTTAAACTATAATTTATTTTTCATTTTAGTTTTTATTTTCATTTTTGTTTTTTTTAATTTTCAATCGAATTATTGCATTGTCATCGGTCTTTGACAGGTGTGCAAAATCTGATCATTCAAAGTAGGGCAAAATCGAACCCAAAAGAGGCGGGTACAAACAAACATACATTTTTTTTTAATATTCATTCGTATTATTGCATTGTCATCGGTCTTTGACAGGTGTGCAAAGTTTGAATTAAATCTGATCGTTCAAAGTAGGGCAAAATCGAACCCAAAAGAGTCGGTTACAAACATACATACATACAAGTGAAGCCAATAAAAGCGTTGTAAAAACCGGCCAAGTGCGTGTCGGGCCACGCATATGATAGGGTTCCGTAGTTACCCATACAGAGTTTTTTTATTTATTTATTACCTACAAATACTATTATTACAGTGAGGCCCAGTGCAATAGTGTAGGATTTAGTTTTTCCATATTATATAATAATACAAACAACACAAATAACCAAAAAAAAGAAAGGTTATACCATCCGTTATAGTATTCCTTCAAAGTTCATTACATGGACAGCCATCATGAATTTTTTCAAATTCTTCGAGCTAGGTGTGGCTTACACGTTCGACCAAAGATTGTTTATTATAAATTATAATAAACAATCTTATAATTAATTATATTTCTACTAGTAATACTTAATGTGTAACTGTTTCATGTCTCAATAAATAAATAAAATATGCGCTTTAAAGTTGAATATCTCGCAAACGGACACCTTAATCAAAAAATTGTCCTAGCAACCTATTAATACCCAAAAATACCTATCTAATGCCCAACACAATGGGTTTGACGCGAGATAAAAAATCATACCTACTTACTTGTAGTTAGTGTACCCCAGAAGAAAATATATTTTTCATGATTTAATTGTAGCACTTCTAATCTTTTAGTCGGAATAGTAAATATGGCTTGAAGATATGTTAGACAGTGAAGTAACACATCTTTGATAATGTTGAGAAGCGAAACCGGTCGGTGAAAATAAATCAAATAAAGTTGTGGAATAGTGTATTAGTTCATCATGTATTACGTATGATTTGTCAATCTTCTTTCATCCATGCTTTCTACTTGCCCGAACCATCTAAGCATCCCTTTTAGGGTACTATCAGCAAAAGCTGAAAAAAGTACCCTTATACGCCCGTCGTTCTCCGTCTGTCCGTCCGTACGTATCACTTTTCAATCTGACACTGACATGCTGAAAGTACCCTTGGAGCATTTCACGAAAGCGCGCAACCGCACTCCAGCCTTGTTTCTATATTACTCACTCCATCTTCTGACACACCGCAATGTTCTCGTATCACGCTGTTCCTCACTTTATCAACCAATATCACCCCAGTCATACTTCTCATTTCCAACAAAATTACTGATATAACTGTGGGTGTGTCACCTCTGCCTACCCCTTACGGTATGTAGGCGTGATGATATGTATATTACCTGGAACACATGAGCCAACGCAGTAGCACCATCATTCTCCAATCTATTCCGTCCCGCTATAAATATCTTCAGTTTACGAGGATTGGCTGACAGCGCTTTAGCGAGTAAACGTCCACCGGTAATGCCCAAACCGTTGTTGTTTAATCTTAATTCCTGTAAAAGACAGAGTAGAATTTAAGCTATAATTTTTTTTTAACAAATACAACCTACTAGAATTTCCATTAACGACGTCATGGGCTCAAGGACTTAGGACAGCCATCGACCCATTGATATTATTTTAAATTAATATTTTTAGATATTCTCACACAACGTCATCTAGCCCAAATGAAGCTAATAAAAGCTTGTGTTATAGGATCTAGACGACTGATAAACATACCTATATATTTATAAATACATACATATTATACACTAGCTGTTGCCCGCAGCTCCGCCTGCGTGTTACTTTAGATCTACATAACTTTTTTATTTATGAAGCGATTGAAAACCAAACCGCAAATTCAAATCGGTTAAGCCGTTTCTGAGGTTAGCGTGTTCAAACATTCAGACAAACAGACAAAAGTTCTAAAAACCATTGTTTTGGATTTTATTGCGTTCATAAAGCTCCCCCCCTACAACAGTTTCTCTATTATATCTTCTATTATATTCTCTATTATTTACAACGATATGTAAATTTAGTTATTTATAAAAAGAACACGCCACAAGAATTATCGGAAAAAAAAATTACTACAAACGCACACAAAAGTTCCGTAAGGAGCCGACGACGCATCTGAGGCAGTCTGAGCCGTGCGGTATGGCACCTCGTAGACCTAACAGGCGACGGCCGGCAGTCAACTCACGCATGCGCAGTGCGCACTCCAACGTCGTCGCCCGCCTTCAAAATAGTGTACTTTTTTGACTAAATCTATAATATCTCTTAAGATATTCGTTGAAATCAAATGATGTAAAGGACTAATTTGTTCTAAATTAAATTTTTATGACGTATACGTATTTGTTTGAATAAGGATTAATATCGTAAGCATAAAAATAGCTTCGCAAACCATGAATTGTTATGAATCAATTTTGATTGCTATAAATTACGTTATAGTGCGTTAACCCTAAGAGGTAGATATATGCCATCGCGGACTTTTTTATACAACTTTTTAAGGCAAATAAATTCGTAGTACACAATTTTAACGTTACTTTAACCGTTTAAGCAGCGTACGCCACGGAAGCTCCCAAAAGAAATAATTTTCCCCCGTTTTTAAAACATATATCATTGCTGCTCCGCTCCTACTCGTCGTAGCGTAATGTTATATAGCCTATAGCCATCCTGGATAAATGTTTTACATAACTTAAAAAGATTTTTTCTAATCAGACCAGTACTTTCTGAGATTAGCGCGTTCAAACAAACAAACTCTTCAGCTTTATAATATTAGTATAGATGGAAAACATCCAAACTCCGAAGCAAACATTTTGTGGGTCACACAAATATTTGATTTGGCCCGGCACCATAGGTTGTGGAGGTCGGATGGCAGTCTCTTCACTGATAATATGGAAGTAGAGTCGGACGTGGTAAGGTCAACCCGGGTTGGGAAAAGGGTCAAAAGGATAATTTGTGGATATCACTGTATTAGTGTTGCTTCTTCTCGTCCGACATACCTCAGTGCCTGAAGACGAAAGTCTTTAACCAGTGTGTGTTACCAGTGATGACTTACGGATCTGAAACGTGGTCCCTCACTATAGGTCTCCTAAACAAGCTCAAAGTCGCTCAACGAGCTATGGAGAGGGCTATGCTCGGTATTTCCCTAAGTGACCGCGTCAGAAATGATGATATCCGTAGGAGAACAAAAGTAACCGACGTAGCCCAGCGGATTAGCTCGTTGAAGTGGCAGTGGGCGGGACACATAGCGCGCAGAACAGATGGCCGATGGAGCAAAAAAGTTCTGGAATGGCGACCGCGTACGGACAAACGTAGTGTAGGACGCCCAACGGCCAGGTGGAAGGACGACCTCAACAAGGTCGCCGGGAAGCGCTGGATGCGGGCTGCTTTAGATCGGTCATTCTGGAAGTCTATGGGAGAGGCCTATGTTCAGCAGTGGAATATGTGTGGCTGATATGATGATGATGATGAGTGTTGCTGTAGCATGCTTTTAGTCAAAACCTGTCAATTTGGAAATTCAAGCCGCGCACGATGTGAGTGGGATAGAACCTTGTGTCAATACCCGTCGTGACGTCATCAATCGCTGACAAGTACGGATAACTAAACAGTATTTTAGGCTAATCTACGTCACTGTGACGTCACCAACATGGCCGCCAATTCAATTTTAATTTTATCTATGTAATATGTATTAACTCACCTCCAATTCACTACAGACATCACTCTGCAACAGTTTAGCGAGACCTTCAACTCCGATGGGACCAAACGCATTGTCACTCAGGTCAAGCACGTTCAGTCGAGCTCCAGCGGTAATCATACCGTCACCTAATGCCGCCTAGAATACAAACGTACTTCCTCTTTAATTATACAATATGAATTGCAGAAACTTTAGTCTTTGGTCTGACTAGAATCTAGTGTGTTTTGCCAACTGATGAAAAGTCCACTGGTCTAGTCTAAAATTGGCGATCATATCAATTTATGACTTACATACATACATACATATGGTCACGCCTCTTTCCCATGGGGGTCACAGAGACTATAGAATTCCACTTGCTACGATCCTGGCATACTTCTTTCGCCTTCTCCACTTTCATAACCAATTTGGTTGAAGTATGTTCTAGGTCTATGCCTATCCATTCACACCCGCTTTATGTATCTGTTTCGTCAAACTTCTTTCATCCGCACACACCGCAACATTCGCGTATGTTTTCACACACTGTTCCTCACTCTATGAACCAATGTCACCCCGTCATGACTTATGGCATCAGTACAGAGCCTTGTTCCACCAGTTAAGAAACGGACCACTACGCCATGTCGTTTGTAATGTTGCAATTAAGTTTGACACAACTAACTAGCCTTACATTTCTTGACACACCATTCTTTCTTATCTTGGACCAATTTATTACCTTAAATGACACTTTCCACCAAGTCTTAGAGGGTCCAAATGAAAGAGTAACACCCGTGTTCGATTCATTAAGTTGGAACACTTTTTGATGATTTGACAATATCAGTGTCATTACAGTCAGTGAAACTCGAGCACTCATTTACTAGTACTTTAACTGATTTACGCAAAATAAAATAATTACATAATATGAATAATTATGTTTAGTTATTACATCTACTACGTGAACGTCGCTTATTAAACAACCCGTATTCACAAATGACACTGAGGCACATAAACGCTAAGTTCTCCAAAAAAAAAAGTTTTCACAGCACTAAGTGTTCGCGCGCCTCAACCGTTTGTGAATAAGCGTGTTGGTAATACAAACCCATATTTTTTGGAAACATTTCAGTAAAGAAATAAGTTGCTGAACTATTACATTGGTCTACCATAGCTATTATCTAAATGTAGGTGGGTTATACACTTCTGCCAACCCCTAAGGGACATAGGAGTGATGAGTGTCAAATTCAAAATCAAAATCGAAATATCTTTATTCATGTAGGTCACAAAGTAACACTTATGAACGTCAAAAAAAAAAAGAAAATGCTTCTACATTTACATTTACCGCCAGATTCGCAAGACAATAGGTAGAGCCTGTGAGGAAAGAACCTGGCAAGAAAAACTCACGGCCACTCTTTTTATTCGTCAGTAAATACAATGATTCTGTTACAACAATAAAAAGAGGGCAAGGGCAGTACGTGACCATGTGTGGACCAAGTGAACTTAAAAATTATGAATCTCTGTTATTCACAAAAAAAAGTTAAATACTAGTTAAAGGTGCCACATAATCTCAAAGTACCTTACAATATCATAATAATAATAATTTAACAATAATAAGTGAGTTTCAGCAACAAAACAACATTTCAAACAGAAGTAGCCCCTATGTAGCTCGAGTGATGAGCAAGCAACTCATTGCAATTTCTCTGTATCGTTTAGTTAATCTTTAATAGTATAATATGCCTTTTTTAGGAGGTGTGTCTTAACAGCCACTTTGAATTTATTCAAAGGAAGGATCATAATGTTTAGAGGAATTTTGTTATAAAAACGCACATCAAATCCTGCAAAGGAGTCATGAACCTTCTGTAAACGATAATATGTCCCAACCAATTTATGCTTATTTCTAGTATTTATTGCATGTATGTCACTGTTCACACTGTATAAATGTATATTCTGTTTAAAGAACATAATATTCGCATATATATATTGTGATGCAACTGTTAAAATGCCTATTTCTTTAAATCTTTCTCTAAGAGAAACTCGTGCATTCAGTTTATAAATCGCACATATAGCTCGCTTTTGGAGTATAAAAATGATCTCTATGTATATCAGCTGCCTTGCCCCACAGTAAAATTCCATATGACATGATACTGTGAAAATAGCTAAAATAAACCAGCCTGGCAGTTTCTACATCCGTGAGCTGTCTGACTTTACTAATAGCAAAAGCCGCAGAGTTAAGTTTCCCTACAAGACCCGATATTTGGGTGTTCCACTGTAATTTACTGTCTAGAGTAATACCCAAAAATACGGTTGATTCTACAAGATTAAGGGTATCACCGTTCAAAATAATATTAGTACCGTAGTTCTGAACATTAGGCATACTAAATCTAACACACTTCGTCTTTTTTGCGTTCAGAAGTAAATTGTTGGTTGTAAACCAATCCAGAACTAGTGCAAGTGAACTAGTGTATACAAAATACTAACCAATGCTGGAGGTATCTCAGTTTTCATGCGTCCAGTAAACATGTCAGAAAATCTGGCGATTTTTAGCTCTGGATGGTGTTCCAACGCTTTGGCGATAGCCTGCGCTGCTGATACACCAAGTGTGTTACCCGTGAGAGTAAGATACTGAAGTTGGGGGCAAGCATTGATAGCCTCAACAATTGGTTGAGCTGAAAGAAAAATAGGCAGTTTTACTATTTTTTATTTATTTATAAGGTGTACTTTATGGGCAGTGAAGTATGCAACTTTTTCTTATATAATTTTACAATATGAATCACACAACTATACCAACTGAGTTGGTAGAACGTTCCTCCTGGACAAGGATCTGTGACTGCTGCCAAGACTTTTTAGTTTTTGTGAGTCATATTGTAAAACTTATTTTTTCTTTATGCTTGTCATTTCCCTACTAGTCTCTAGACATATACGTTATGATGAGTAAAATATTATTAGGTGATGATTTTCATATAAAATGAACAAAAACATAATGTTTTGAGGTTATAAATGATTACAATGTAAAGGATATTCTCTACAAGATAAAAGTTTTTCAAGATAAACGCATAATAAACGTTAACAACTTATAAATACAGATTACGGGTAACCATTAACTGTTCTGTAAGTTAGTTATAAGAGGTTTTAATAAAGAATATTAGGATTACCATCTTGAGTCGTGTCCAATTTTAAGGATTTTCCAGAGAAATCGACACCACTAATCGGGCTGCCGGAATCAGCGAGGGCCGCATTTATTGAATTGAAATCGAACAACGACATTTCTTTCACTTTATGGCAATAAATAAATAAATAAAAGAAGTAAATATTCACAAAGTACAAGTTCACAACACTTCACAACAGAAACAATCAACGGACATTTTTTAAAATTTTTTTGAAGCATTTTTCCCTACTGTCAAACTGTCATACCACATTTACACTATCGCCTAGTGTGTCGCTCCACACCGCGCTATCAATCGAAATTGAACGCGAGCTTCTGTTCACACTCGTGGCGAGGTGCGTTCAATTTTCAATCAAAGTTTATATACATAATTAAATACTAAAAATATTTATATTTTCATTAATCTTTGAGCTAGCAACAATGGAGGACGTAGAAATAAACTAATTATGGCGGTCATGTGTATGACGGATACACGTAATCTGTAACGGTATACTTTCGCAAACCTGGTACAAAATGGATAAATACTTATACTGTTACATGTATGACCGCCACTGTACGGACAGATTACCGGGTCCTTTTTAAAATATTTCATACATTAAATAGAACAACGCCAAAACACGAATGATGAGGACGAGTGTGAACACCATAAACTGCTCCGGAGGCGAGCGCTGCGCATGGCGAGACGAGGCGTGAGTTTCAATTTACACTCTCAGCTAGTGCCACGTCTCGCCACTCATGCGAGAGTGTGAAATAGTGTGAATGTGGCAAGATATCAAGGCATCAAATGAGACGAATTTTGTGTACGATATTTATAGCATGAGAAGTTTGTCTGTCGTTTGGTAGCCTTTAATTAATACATTTTAATCTGTCTGTGTGTACTATATAGTTTTAGTCTTTGATTATAAAAAATATTATAAAATATAACTCCTCTATAAACATTTAGTAGTTATAATTATTTAATTAAAATTTTAATAAACAGATTAAAAGAAACAACCATAATGCCTAATGTTGTATAGACAGACAGACAGACGTAGCGACACTGGCACAAACCTGTACGTTTCGTTTTGTTCCAAATATATAAACTTTGCGGCTCTGAAAGTGAAACGAAACGGTTTGTCATTTGTGTTGTATGTCCGCTGTCATTACTGTCAATTTAAATTTATGAAAGGACAGGCAGGCGAATTCAGGCGATTGTGTCGTTCGTCGCGTGTGCTTATTAATTTTGTATAAGAAATCTATGATAATATTCCTAATATAACAATATTTATTGCGCTGTCTATCACAGTTGATTTTGGACTCAATTTTGTTTTTATAACTCTGGTGTTTACATATTTACGGCTGTCTGTATACAAGTCCACGTCATGGCAGGTTTGTGAAGTGTTTGTTACGTTTTAATTGTGTATTCCTTTAAAAAAAACTTTGAGTCATGGAATTTAGAATCAACCCCTGGTCAAGCCTTATTTTTTTTAAATGGTTCCTTTCCGATCAGTAAACTGATGAATTCACACTTATTACTTATTAGATTCTAGTAAGAACTAAGATGACAATTTTATCACAGCTTATCTTTTAACAAATAAACAATATAATTTGCTAAGGCATGTTGCATAACACATAAGTAGGTAATGTTTATTTTCCCTCATATAAATCACATTTAACTTAGGCTTTGATATAGATCACAGATTGAAAAACTAATTTTGAATCCAACTTTCCCAAATATGTCATATTATGATACTCTTTTTTACCCGTCATGATAGTTTCCATCCATACATACTAATCAGTCATAATCGAATTAGTGGCCCGGTCGCCTCTATCCACTGAAATCTCCTCCTAAGATCCCCTTGGGAAATTTAAATCCCTCCTTAGATCCCCTGGGGGATTTAATTGGTACACACCAATTCCCTTATCAAGTATGATCCCCTGGTGGAATGTGGATTGTGATGCATTATACTTGTAAGAACCAAATCCGCTATGTTGTAAACCACTCTTGCTTATACAATGTGTATTGAATGGTAAAACTTGCCTTACCGAATAATATCAAAGCCTTTACCACTTCATACTCATTACATTCGAAAGTGCCTGAATATTGTATAGATTTTGTATCGTAACCTTCAAGTGATGTTATTTTGATTTATTTATGATGCATGAGACTATGGAAACACACATCTTAGGATCTTTAAGTGGAGTGTGAAGAGGCACATCAGTGGGTCGTCAAGTTGAGGGTCACTCTCTATAGTATTGTGCGCTGTGAGAGTGGCTCACAATCGCTAGACGTCATCACGACTTACCACTAGGCGGGCGGCGTCAATTTGTCGAACCCAATATAAAAAAAATAATTAAAAAAGGCTGAGGCAATGGCAATAAGCTCTCAATCCAATACTTGGGGATTAAAGAACTGGCTAAACATAGGCACAAATAACCCCTGTCTATCCCTTCGGGGATAAAGATATGATTTGTGTCTGTCTGTCTGAGGTGTATTGTAATATATTGTAAAGTTCAGTATACTATTGCTATCTTAGATCAAAAATACCTAGATTACCGATCCGTGCTTTAAAAACGGCACCACTTCACCTCGGTCCACTATAGAAAATTGCACACTTGGGCACTTCAGCTGTTTCTGTACTAAGTTCCTATTCCGCTTGCTGACTCTCGAGGGATGTGACAACGGCGCTGTACATTGATGCGCCTGTATTCATTATTACGAATTATTTCTATGTCAACCATCAATGTACAATCTTGTTTATTTTATAGATGGTATTTGTAATAATTACCTATATAGTACTCGAGTGCCAAGATTCTGCGTTGTATTTGTACTGAATCCAATATCTATAGTATTTTTGATCTAAGATTGCTATTCATCAAATAGTTAGTTAATCGGGAAAAAGATATCACCTTTATGTGAACATTGTGGTGTATATGACGATATGTATCACTTGTTGCTGGAGTGTTCCCATAACGATAGTGTTAGGAAAATTTTGATGGCCCAAATTTTTTTTTATTTATTTAAACTTTTTGCACAGTTATTGTACAATGGCGGACTTAATGCCACAGGCATTATCTTCTAGACACCCTTAGGGTGATGCAGATAGATCTAGTAGGTGCAAAAGTAACACAAAAATTTTTTTTATCTCCCACATTCGAGAGGGCTCGTAAACTTCTTGTTTAATCTCTTTTAAGTGGCATAGCAGGCACTAGGGATATAAGGCATGAATTCATGAGGCTGAAATGATTGGCTGAGACCAGTCAATGCCTCTGTAAAAAATTAGAATTTGTCGTGTACATAATTGAATACACAAGCTGTTATGTTAATTGTCGACTTACTGTTACTTGACCTTTGTACACAACCTTGTAGCATATTTGGATTTCATATTAGTGTAGTCTGTTGAATTGTTTTATACAACACTAGCTGATCGCCGCAGCTCCGCCTGCGTGATTTAGTTTACTCGCCCACGGTTCCCGTGTTAACACATTACCGGGATAAAAAGTAGTCTATGTTACTCAGGGTGAATGTAGCTTTCCAATGGTGAAAGAATTTTTGAAATCGGTACAGTAGTTTTTGAGTTTATTCATTACAAACATACAGATCTTTTCTCTTTATAATAGTAGTACAGACTAGCTGATGCCTACGGTTTCTCCTGTGTGGAATACTTATTACTTTCCCATGGGAACACATTCCTGGGATACTAGGTCGCCGCAGTCGCGAAACGTACCGTTACGCTGCAGCATATATTTGAGCGAAGCGAGTTTTGATTCAAAGCGATATACTTCTCTGTCAAAGTATTTTTTGTCATTACGCTATGGGAATTTTTACCATCAATTAAATTATTTTTATTTGATCGAAATTCAAAATTCTGGCTTCGTAAGAACCTGGGTAATTCTGTAAGCTTTTGATGAGTGCAAGAAAATCCGAAATGGGCCGAATATTCGCGGAGAAACAATTTAACACAATTTAACATAAATCGTAATTTGAGTCACCCGTTGAGAGCTCCGCTCGCATTCGGCTCGCTTCGCTCAAAAAGGGACTAAAGTGAAAGATGTCCTGACAAGGATAGACCGGCAAAAGTCTGACTGAATATTGACTGCCCCGGCGGCGCAGTGGTATGAGTATGCGACTGCCGTCCTCGAGGTATCAGGTTAGATTCTGGGTCGAATCAAATTATTTGTGTGATCCACAAATGTTTGTTTCGGAGTTTGGGTGTCTTCTATGTATAATATGTATGTGTTTAGAAATATATAAGTATGTTTATCAGTCGTCAGATCCCATAACACAAGCTTATATTAGATTAATTGGGGCTAGATGACAATATGTGAGAATGTCCAAAAATATATATAAAATATCTATATATATATAAAAGTGGCGGTCGACGGGACATATGCTCAGAAACAAGGATGAGAAGTGGAGTAATAGAGTAACCAACTGGTACCCGTGTGATGGAAAGAGAAAACTAGGCCGGCAAAAGAAATTATTGGAACGAACTCAAACTCGCTGTCGGTCCTTTCTGGCTAAGACTTGCTGCGGACCGATGTGATTGGCACGAGCTAAAGAAGGCGTTTGCCAACAGGCACACTGAAAACAAAAGATTAAATTTTAACATTGTAGATATGTAACTCGGTAATAAAGGCTATATTATTATAAAAGTTACTTATTAAACCATCAACAGCCGCCAGTGAGTCCTGTTAAAGTCCTTTATGGACTAATACCATTTATTTACAATAAAAATTATACACTAAAAATATTTACATTACAAAATATAGTTTAAAAAATCCTCCGCCTCATTGCCGACTGGGAAGGTTCCCAGAATGCTGGCTGTGTTGCCACGTTGGATAGCGATACTTATTCTTTGGGCCAGAAAATAGCCAGCCTTCTGGTCCTAAGACGCATCGATTAAGCGTTTAGCAATGGCTCTATAAAGGCGGCGGAGCACTCGGACCCCATGACCCCAGTGTCTCAACCCCAAACGGCTCAAATATGTAATCACCTGCTAGGATAAGCATATTTACGCCGTTTGAGGACTATATTATTATAATTTATGCTTATGATTGTTGCCACTTGGCGGAACTTATATATTAGTAAAATGTGTTACAAAAGTGAATATATAAAATACCTCTGATGATGCCATAATGCGAAACCGGTCAAAAAATAAAAATATTTATGGAATAGTCTACAAGTGAGTTTTTTTCAAACATGTATTCCTTTACAGACTTCTTGGTAGGCGGTGAAACATTTTACTGAAAGTTTTGTCCGGGATGTGAAATGAACCCACGACCTTTCAATCCATTAGCATTAACCACTCAGTGTCAGTGTCATTAACCACTTACTCAGTCCCCGGCAACGGCAATAGTCTCGCCACCTTATGTGAGGGTTCATAAAGTGATTGGCGAAATGTGATCATAATAAGCGCCTTTGCCACAGAATAGAGAACAGTACTTACATACAGAACTTGCAATCCGACGTTAATTAAAGCACATTCTTTTGTTTACAGCGAACATCATTCGAACGTTAGGGTTGTCAGTAAAGTAAAATAACTGCTTCGGTGGCGTGGTCGGTAGTGCATCGGCTTTCGACTCCGGAGTCTCGGGTTCGATTCCCGGGTTGAATCAAATATTTGTGTGATCCACAAATGTTTGTTTCGGAGTTTGGGTGTTTTCTATGTATATTATGTATGTATTTAGAAATATATAAGTACTAGTGGTCGCCCGCGACTTCGTCCGCGTGGTAATTTGGATTTTTTTCCGTTCCCGTCGCGCCGCGTCATATTTTGAACAATTCACACAATATCTTTATAAATTGTAGCCTATGGGTTATTCTGATGTATAAGCCATATTCTTGTAAAGTTTCATTAAAATCCATTAAGTGCTTTTTACGTGAAAGAGTAACAAACATCCATCCATCCATACATACATACTCACAAACTTTCGCGTTTATAATATTAGTAGGATGTTTATCAGTTGTCTAGATCCCATAGCACAAGCTTATCGCTTAGTTTGGGCGAGATGACGTTGTGTGAGAATGTCCAAAAACATTTATTTATTATTAAAATATATACCAGCATAATTTGACCAATAACTATGACACGTTAATGCCTCAATATCAACTCTATGGTCCATGCCGTGTCACAAACAAGAGACAACCCTTACTGACTTACAACTTCAAGTTGTAGCTGACGTCACGTATTTTTTGCGATTGTTAGGCGAGTGACATATGCCTGCCTCTGTCCAATTGGACCACACACTCACATTTTCAGTAGATATTATATTAAAATCTTAATTTTTATTACTAAATTACAGCAACAAGCAATCCATACTCTAATCTGTTGAAAAACATCGAAGTTGACGGCAAGGAGTACAAGTATTTTGATGTGGCAGCACTCGGAGATAAATATGGTAAGTGTCTTCTTTTCTCTGTTCTAGCACAACCATCATCATCTCAGTCGTATTTGACGTCCACTGCTGGGGATATGTCTCTCCCAATGAAGGTGTAGTGGTTGTTGGGAGGTATATTGGGACGTTTACAGTAACACAGTATGTGGATGAATGAATATTTATTGTTGACATGCATTCGCTTTTATATTAATGTATACAAGCACCTATAGTACTAGAATATTCTCGATGATACAAAACTGGTTTAGGTAGGCGTGGCTTAGACAATAGGAACAAGTTTAAATACCTATACTTATGTTGTACCTACGATTTGTTTACTTTAATCCAATTGGTTGGATTTATTATAGGGCGGTGCGTACGCGCATCTAGCTATTGGTGGAATATTATGGTAGGTACTCGAAAGTTCTGGGCGCGCCTTCTTGTATTATCTAGACGTATGACGTCAGAGATTAGGCATGCGCCACAAAGGAGAGAATTGACCCTACGTATACCATGCTGGCTGCTTGGTATAGGGTTTTGTGTCGTTTTACTTCTGTAAACACGGATTCGATTAGATTAACCAATAATATACTAGTAGTTCTGCGAACAGCAGACCTCGCGTTGTTTTCGCATTTTCCCCCCATTTCCCCCCCAATCGAAAAATCCCTTCGACAAAAGTTGCGCCTTGCAACAAAGAACACTTGATCCAAATTTCATGAAAATCGGCTGAAAAATGCGGCCTGTAGACCGGAACTGACACACATACATACATACAGACAAACAACGCCAAATCGGCCAGTCCTCGAGTTGAAACTGAGACGCTTCGCTCGGTCGGATATTTAGATTAGAATAAACTTTATTGTACACCAATTAAAAATCATAAGATACAACAGATACAGGTTGTACAAAGGGCAGCCTTATCGCTAAAAGCAATATCTTAAGGCTTTTGGTTTGCCCAAGCCTTTACAGGCAACAGGGGGCCTCCCATACAACAAATGTAATTTTATTTAAGGTTTTAGTCTGTTATATCAATCGCTCCATAAAAATCTTACACCATACACATAGAAGTAACACACACGTACCTAATAAAATAAATACCTACGTCATTTGGCGCCAAAATAAAACAATAGTTGATTTTAAATTACTAATTAGACATTAACCTTTGTATTACATCATAATATACGCAACTGCCATCTGACCTCCACAACCCATGGGCGATATCGAAGTTCTGTAGTTAGACCGCGAGGATTTTTGATTTAGGGCTCCAACTACCCCTAACGACTGCCATAGATGTTTGTATGACAACCGGGACCGACGCGACAACGTGCTCTCCGAGTCACGGTGACATTGTAACAAATATCCATTCATAATATTAGTAAGATCAATTGATATCAATTGGTGCTAACGTAATTTAACGAGGTCTTGACCTCTTCTGAATCACAGTTATATAAACTATTAGCCGATAAGTTACGAGTACCTACCGCAACAATAGTTGCGGTTATACTGAACAAATTAAAGTTTTCTCATTGCCCATTCCCACGTGAACACATTGTCGGGACAAAAGTAGCCTATAGCACTCCAGGACAATGTTGCTACGAGTTTTTTTATTTATTCCATTGGTCCATTCGATAAAAATTACTTTGTGTCGGACCCACACACACACAAACACACACACACAGTCACACTCACACATCTTTACTCCCGAAGGAAAGGTAGACGGATGCGCATGATATTATTGCCCACTTTTTACAAAGATAGGGTGTCCAACTATTTTCGATATATCGAGTAGATATATCGAGTTTTGGAGTAATTTTTGCTATTCGATAGTACCACTGATTTTGAGCAAAGTACTTTTAGGTTTGCGCTATACAATAAAACACGTTGTATATGTATATATTAGTGTCACGCGTCTCTGAGGGAGCCGGCCGCTCCGTGACTCCTCGTTCATTCTATCAAGCGCTTCTAATCTAAATTTCTGTCTGTATAAATAAAAATGAATTGCCGTTCGTTTGTCTCACTTAAACTCGCGAACGGCTTGACCAATTTAGCTCATTATTGTCTTAAACTATTTGTACCAACTCAGGTAGGTCGTAAAGTTCGCAAGGATGATTAGTCTTATTGAGCTGAGTTTACGAAGTTCTTTATTAGGCGACTCGTGTATTTCGTTCGTGATCGAACTCCTCCTAAACGACTGGACCGATCTTTTTGAAATTTGGCACGGTCATAGTGACCATCACCGTGAGTGCATATATCTGAATTCATAAAGATCGGTCCAGTCGTTTAGGAGTTCAACCCGAATCTACAAACTCAGCTCAATTATTGCAACAGCTGAATGCATTGCATACCTAGTATATTATTGTACGTAAAGTTTATAATCCAATGCTAGTATTTATTCCTCTTCTCTCCTACAGACCGTCTGCCCTACTGCATCAGGGTACTCCTGGAGTCGTGTGTCAGGAACTGTGATAACTTCCAAGTCCTGGAGAAGGATGTGCAGAGTGTCCTCGACTGGGAGTCAAACCAGTCCGTCGAAGGTGGTGTGGAGATCGCCTTCAAACCGGCCAGGGTTATATTACAGGTATTTTACTTAGCGAAGTTGTTAGTCAATAACGTGGGAAATGTTGGATAGATTTGAATGAAAGTTATGATGAAGCGCAGGTGCGGTTCCCGAACGCTGACCTAGTATTTCTGGGGACTTCAATGGCCATCACATTGAATGGCTGGGGTTTCTCAAGACTGATCATGCGGGTAGGGCCGCCCATGCGTTCGTTCTCTCCCACGGTCTGACCCAGATGGTATGCGGGATCACCCGGATACCAGACAGGTCAGATCACGCGCCCGCTCTGCTGGATTTACTGCTGACGAGTCGCCCAGCCCAGTACAGTGTTTCGGTAGGAGCCCCATTGGGTAGTTCCGACCACTGTATTGTTCACACTGGCATGAAGGTATCACCTCCTGCACGTGCTGTACAAATGTCACGACGACTAGGGCACTACTCGTCAGCGGATTGGGACGGTCTACGCGATTACTATGCGTCCGTCCCCTGGGGCCAGCGCTGCTTTGTAGGAAAAGCTCCCTCGGATAGCGCTTCTGCGATTGCTGGCGAGATCAGTTTAGGGATGGAATATTACATCCCTTTCACTGATGTCGCCAGTATCCGCAGAGC